>JAOWBL010003628.1:9870-20823 GCA_028564865.1 Zenarchopterus dispar | reverse complement strand
CAGGAGTGTGCATTTGGGGAGGGGGCAGAGCTCCGCAGGGATGAATGTTTAAATTAGATGAGCAGCGTGGGAGTGAAATCAGTGAGAAGTTTTCCCTGACACAAAATTGCCTCTTATGTGCTGACATGCCAAGAGGGAACCTAAATGAGCCTCCTGTTGGAAATAATGGTCTCATTGCTTAATTGGAAAAGGAGAGGTGAGTTCTCCCAGGCACCATTTTGACAAGATAGATGTTATGATGGCTCTGCACAGGGGAAGAAATCCGAGGTAAATAGATCAAGTCAGCCTATGTTTATAAACTATGCATTATTAGATTCAGTCATTGATAAAAATGCATTTTGTTGGGCTCAAAGTTGGGTACCCTTGCAGAATTACAGTGGTGCTGTGGACTGTAGAAGCTTAAGCTTGATACAGAAAAGACCCAAATCTTGAAACAATTAGCATACCACAAAACTATAGCTTTCGTCATCGTAATTTCTCAGCACACAGCAATCACGCATCAAAGACAGAACAGAAAACAGAGCTTTGGACTCATTAGAGGCTGACAGTAAACAAAACATATTGCAGAATCTAGCCCTGAGAGAAAACCTCGAAACGCTGCCAGATACAAATTTATTTGTGACCATTCTGCATACACATGTGGCTGCAGTTTGAACTTGTAGACTATTGTTCTGTCAAGAACAAGTCAAATAGAGCTCACTGGAAAACAGCAGTAACTTTAATTTATACATAGCTGTTCTTTGGCCTCTTGCATGTATGCAAAATCAGTGAGCCAACTTCTTCCTAATGAGTGGTCCAAATATAGGGGAAGAGATGATACAGAGATTATTAAAGACCCTTTTAATCACATAAAACATGTTATAGCATACACAAGTGGCTCATGCAATGAGCAGGGAAAAAAGACTAAACTTCAGTGATATAAAGACCATTTTATCATTAACAAATCACAAGCACCAACTGTCTAAGTGAACACATCATTAGATGATGAGAATGCTTGGCTTTCCTTTCCAATACAAACACACAGTGTGGTTCTTCTGGGTTTGACTTTGATTTCTAGGGGCGGTGACAACCATGGCAGAAGAAACTGTCTCTAGATACCACTGGACAGGCATACAATTGGTCAGAGAAACAAAGCTTGTTACATAGGCAGAGCGACAACCAGACTGCTAATAAACAGGAAACCATTCAATTTGTCATCATCAAGGGCTTCACCCACCTTAAATATACTGTATCTATGAAAACAATACTCTGGTTCCATTCTCTCACCTTGTACAGAAGTAGAGCATTTAGAAAATCAATTTGTTGAATACCTTCAGATTAAATCTTTTGTACAGTCCTAGATTTACAACTGAACACCCACCCTGACCTTCCTCCATTGATTTCACAATAAACTCTCCAACTGCTGTAAAATTTTATCCAAAATTTACACATTTATTTCGATGAATGGTCTAACAATGTCAGTCCCATCAATAAAAGGGGAACAGGATCTAGGCTTCACCTCCAATTCACAGCTGGCCCAAAATTTGTAAAAATATATTCCTTTCAACCACTTATACAAATGTACAATCCACTCAACACAAAGTAATTCACAGAGCTCTTTTTCACTAGGAAAAAAAAGCTTAAGATGGACTTTAAAGATACGATAATTTGTTCATATTGCACACAAAATGTTACAGACACTTGCATGATGTATGGGACTGTGTATATATATATATATGCATATATATATACATACATAGCAGTTGTTTTTTTTACCATCAGGTTGTAACTATGTCTTTTTCTGCTGTAAAGTTGATGTAAAGTGAATTTCTTTCTATTAAGAATCAGCAAAAACATCTCAAATGCCATAAACACTACAGTGGCTATTGCACACATAACAGCCCTCTTCTCGCTCTTGTTGTGAAATGGATGGCCAGGTTTATTTCATATTTTCAGGTGTTATCATTCTGAGCTGTCTAACCAAGGTCAATGGGAATATACAGTCTTGTCTCTCCCTTTTCTGACAATTTAATAAAACTTCCCATAGACCTGTACCCTTTCACTGTGGCCTGTTTTACTGGCCCTATTGCACCTAAGGCTTTTTCTAATGCATACACGATAAGGCAGTTTTGTGCATGCATCAAAGTCGCAGCTCAGGGTCCGCTTGAGTTTTCTTTTTCTCCGCAGCTTCTTGGGAGAAGCAATAATACATGAGAGTAAACGGTAGAACAACAGAAGATTGTTTCTTTGCCATTGTTTTGCCACCTGTGCTTGTGGTTTGTGTGTAGGTATGAGTGAGTGTGTGATATGGGCCCTACCGCTTCTCTAAACAATTTTCTCTCTTCTTGTGAAAAATCCACAGGCCTAATATATAAAAGAAGAAGAAGAAGCAGGACTGTCAGCAGGCTCAGGATGGTCCAATTTGAAAACACGAGATGTTCATAAAAAAAGAATTGTCTAGGGCAGGATTTTACAGTTAAACATCTGTTGAATTTGTCTGTTCTCTCCGCTTGACTGATTTTTTGACATGATGAAAATACATCTCTGTGGATAGCCGTCTGAACTGAACTGTAGTGGAACATCACAGCTTGAAAAAGCCTTTTTGGGCCTGAGAAGGCTTGTAAAACCGTCCATATGGTCTGAAACATGCGGATGTAGCCAGCTGTGGCTCCACCAGATCAGTGTCTGAATAGTAAGACATGATTTTATATTTTTCTTTTCTTTTCTTTGTAAATGATCCACACATGTGTGGCTTCTTGTAAAATCTATCTTGACTCAACATTCACAGTGTCCTCCGCATTCACCTATTCACACAAGCTCTCTACAGCACTTTTTATTAAATATGCACATGCACGGTATAAACACTTTTCCATCATACTGCACTGAGCATACTGGACAAGTGGGGTTTGGTGTCTCGCCCAGGTGCACTTTGTAACATGAAGGAGCTGGGGATTGAACTGCCAATATTCTAGTTGGAGGATGTACACTGTCCACTGTTTCAAGGTCGTATGAAGGGAGGGGGACTCACACCCACTGAAAATGGGATTTGGCTGTTCCAACATCTCTGTGAGGCTCTTCAAGTTAATGGGCCACTTGGATTGTGGCATGTTAGCATTTGGCTAACAGTTTAACACGGTAAAACCTAAACCACAACGTATCAAGTTTAACCCACTACAAAACTCTAAGTTGAACCTGATTGCAGAGTGGCAACACGAACAGATTTAGACAATAATGTTAGCATTAACTCTGCAGCATCAGTACATCTTGTGTTAAATCAGTTGTTTTGCTTAAAAAAATTGATTGCACATCCAACATATACCATTTATTCAATAATAAATGAAGACCATCAATTAAATGTGCATTTGAAAATGAATAGTATGTACCCATTAAGCTATGTATGATATTAACATCCATGAGCAGAACTAGAAATTAAATCAGTCACCCAAACGTCAGACAATTTACCCCCTGGAATAATTTAAGTCTGGTAGGTGCAGGTGCAGTTTAGTTTACTGATAAATTTATGAAATAGGTTTGTGAAATTGGACACCAAGCTTATTTAATGGATTTCTGAAGATCACCAGAGCTGTAAAAGTGCACAAAAACACACCACAACCATACTCAAGTGCAAGGATCACACACCCAGTGGATCAATTTATCAGTGGTTTCCTGTAGCACAAACCTGGCAGCACAGGGAGTTCAAAAGCCTTATGGAAGAGCATGAGGGTTGATGCATCAAAAGTGGCTGACAACTAAATGCTCTATGTGGGTCATGGACCCAGTTAGCCAGTCACTGGTCCAGCTGAATCTCCTTCAGGTAAAAGACGACACATAGGATAGTTACTGTCTTTCTTTTGCATTGGATGGAGATGTAAAAGGCTACTCATCATGTCTGCTTGTGCTCAAATGATCCTGGTTCAGATTCAAGCAAACATACAAGTGAAGAGGTCTTTAAATTAGATGAGTAGTGCTGTTGACATTTTTTTTTGGATCCTGAAATTGATCTGAACCCCAGCTGAAGGTTTAACCACACACAAAAACAACGCTATGAGGTTGAAGATACTGCATGACTCCCTCACTTCACTGGGTTGAAATGCAAAGCTCAGCTAAGGAAGTGAGAAAGCAGTTTACCCATTTCACTTAGATGATTTCATGGTTGTTCAATCAAACAATTGAGAAATCAGAGAACTAGCCTCTGGATTGTGAGTGAAGGAAGATGGTGGGATGAGGAAGACAGGTGGTAATGTGATTCCATGTGGAGGACACAGGCTCCGCCCCGTCAACTATAGAGGTGTTCAAAACCTGAGTTTCCCAATGGCAGACAAAACTAAATTTAACCCTGGGAAACAGGTTATGATTGAATTTTGTTTGGCAAACTTACCATAATTGTGTGATGATGTTTATGGAAGCAGCAAATATATACAGTGATTAATATATTTACACCACTCCAAGTATTGTGAAGGAAATCGCTACTTGGCATCTTAATGGCAAACAAATGGCATTCATTCCAAAAGGACAGAAATTTACAGAGTACATTTTTTATATTTAAAATTCAGCAATAATGAAACAAAGCTTGACTTGAACTAACAGTTTTATGTTTTCTTTATGATTTAGTTACAATGTTAAATCTTTGATTATGTACTCTACCGCACAACAAAATTGTCTCATTTATGACTCAAGGACCAAAAGGCTTTTGCCCAACTCCTCATATCTTGATTTTTTTTTTTTTTTTTTTTTTTTAATACCGCTGTTAAATGCTCATTACAATCCCAAACCACAGTGACACTAATCATCAACCCACAAGAGCCAAAGAAGACACCCCAACATCCAGGTGCAAAAACAAACCAAAGCAGGACAAGCATTGCATTTTCGGACAGTTGTTTGCAGAGATTAAGATGAAAAAGAAATGATCTCTACAAACACAATAAATGATTGTTTCTGTTTTATGCACTGAATATCTGCTACATGATGCAGTAACCCAATGTGGATTTCTGTCAGCCAGTTATTTGATCTTTAATTGCATTCGCCTGACACCACAGGTGTTGGTCTGACTGAGCAGCTAAAATTACAGACAATGGGGATCTGAATGCTAAAGAGCATTTGACACCTGTACAAATGAAAGTACCAAAAAAAAAATGCACAGAATCAATCAGTGCCACACTTGAAATAATAATAATTTTATGAGGCTACTGCACAGTAACTCCACAGGCAATGAGGTGAAAGTGGATAAACTCATGTGCAGGGCTGTTAAAGGTTACTTTATAAGGTCTGACAATGTGGTGTCGTAGAAAACTAATCCAACCTCTTACCATGATTGTGTGTGTTTATAAGTACATGTATTTATTAGCACAGTTACTAAATAGAAGATTAACGCCACTCCGATAGAGAATCCTATAAATTGAGTTTCAGTTTGCTTTTCCAATGTGCTGACAGCCGTGAGACTGAAGAGCTTTGTGATTCTGTGATTGAAATAAATCCCGACTGGAACTGACAAACCTGTAGCGGAAATCATGAGAAGTTCTTTCAAATCAGGAAAAGTGGATGTGAAACTGTAAACTCCACAGTGTTTGTACCCAAAGCCTCGGTGTGTCAAGACTGTCAGTGTTTAAACGATTTTCCAGCACGGATTTCACCAGGAGTTTGTCCAACATTTAGCACATTTGGTGAATGTTTCTGTTTGCAAAAGCTGAAAAGTTCAGTAAATTGGTTGGTAAAGTAAATATAGTTAATGAACAACAAATTGGCTCACAGGACTTCAAGGGATGTCTGTTTTCTCAGTACATTCAAATGCTATTAAATTGTAAACTATCTGGATGTGCATGCTCCGGATAGGGACTGGGTGAAGAAGAGAATTCAATGCAACCTGTTGGGTTTATGGGCTGCTGTTTAAGAACTAGCATGATGTCAATGCAGTTTTTAAACTGAAGGGTTTCCGATGGATCACAATTGAAATTTCATTACAACTGAATTAAACATGAATAAAAATTGGACTTGTCCTTACATTGTTTACTTTCTCTGTGTTCTTCTCTGTGATGACCTTTTGTTGTAAAATGGCACCAAAGATATAAGGAACAATCAACTGAGCTGAATTGAATTAATAGATAAAACTTATCTAAGCTTAATTATTTATTCACTATCTTTTTTTAAAATAAATATACCAAAAACTGAAAATCCTACCAGGTTTTTTTTTTTTTTGGCATTTTCTGAATTATTCTGTCACTGTGAAAAGATGCTGGACAAACCAGTATAAGTCTTCAAGGTTTTAAAACTGCATAAAGGTACAACCCAGTAGACAAAGAACTTTTCTTGCATCCCATACATTGATTAGATTGTGTTTTAGAGTCATTTTTTGATTCTATAGGGATCCACGTTTTTATTTTGATGTGAAAGTAATTTCAATGTTTGCTGTCGGCATTTTAAGACAATTTCAGGAAAAGCAATCATGCTTCCACTATGAGGCAATGTTTTATGGCAGATGGCTTTCCTGATCCACAGGGAGAACACACAGGGAGAAGAAGAAAGGTTCACACAGCTGGGAATCTATCTGGGGACCTTTTGACTGGGAAGCAACCACACCAATCTTCACTAACCATCATGTTGTATTTCCATTAGATAGATTTCAGCATAAAGCATAAGAGGCTGGAACTGTGACAGGGCCAAACAGTCCAGATGAGAAGAAAGGATTAGTGCTTGAAGAGGACACTGAGGTGGCTGAACGTCTTCTCCTGAATTCCTAGTTATTAGCCACTCTTACAGTCTTGAGCAACATCTTTTTCAAGTCACTTGAAAAGTAATAAATACAAGCAAGGCATGAATATATATGTTCTGGAATCAGAAATTGCATGTTTAAATATGTATATTTAAATTTGGCAGCAGATAAATATGGGACATTATACAGTAAGAGTCAGTGGGGTCCTACTGCTTTTAATTATTTAAACTTTTTCACAAGTGGGTTGCAATACCGCAATTAAACAAGTGTGTAAATGGAGAAATTTTAGACCATGAGGTGATAAATGAAAATGTAAATGAAAATGAATTAAATATAAAACCAACTTTATCTTCAGAGAAATCAAATTTATTTCAAAATGTAAAAACAAAAGTTTTTTTCATAAAATAATCCCTGACTTTTTTTTTTTTTTTTTTTTACCATTTTAATGTCTGTTAAATCCCTAAAGTATAGATTTTACAGAGTGAGCATTAATTAAAAACATAAAGCTGCAAACTAAAATGTTTACACGGATCTCAATAAATTGACAACACGGTTTCTTGCATCATTACTAAGGTGCCTTTTAGACTATGTCTCTTTATTTTCTGGCTTTATTTAGCGTTTGTTTCATGAATGGAAAGCTACGGGACCAGAGTAATTTACCTTTCCCTCTGGTTTACACTCATCATTAATGCAGGTCTCTGTGATCACTAAGAGGCTTTTAGGAAACCACTTTTCACATCCTCAAATAATATTGTATTCAGTTTTTTTCTTTTTAATATTCCAGTACCTCCTTAAAAGAAGGGATATTTAATATAAATCTATATCTTCCCTTGCGGTTTTAAAACTCTGGTTTCACCCAACAAAATCTTAAGTGTCTTTTCTCTGTCTTTGAGACATCACCAAAATAAGAGTTCTTGATTCTTTCTATGAAAGGCTCTTCTCTGAAGCAGATAAGGACCTTTGATTGTTCTTCGCAATGAAAGCCCTTGAAGATCCTTTTCTTCGAGGGCTTAAAACAGGAACAATTGATGGAAAGCGTGTTGTTTGAGCCTCATAATCTTAAGAGCATCTACTTTGATATAGAATTTGGGAATGAGAATAAGCTGCATACACATAATCGCACTGCATGAATTTCTCATCTGTGCAGCTAGTTGTCATTGTTAGTTGTGAATACCAGCACTAAAATAGAAAAACTCTTGACTTTGACTCCTGAAAGTGGCAACAATAAAACAGGCAATGAAGGGTTTTTTTTTTTCCTATTTAATATTTTCCACTTAGCTCCAGTAGAAGTGTAACCTTGCTGACATACAAAAGAGCTTTTTTCTTTCATGTCTTTCAGGTTGTTGAGAACGTTGCAGTTGACCTGCTTATATTTTGCTCCCTTTGCTTCTCAAATTGCACACAGCTTGTCTACTCTACGGTATCACTCTTATGTGTGTCTTGGTAAAGCAGAACTCTCTCTTTTTTTTTAAAGGTACTCTAAGTACCAGTAATACTTCCAACCAGTTCGGGGCAGTACATCACAAGAATGTTCATAGGTCAGATCCTATCTAAGATGCAACCAAGTGCATAGTAACCCCATCACCCCACTCCCATGCCATTCCACCTTGACAACAGCGACTGTAGTAAAACAGTGATACTGCCTGTCTGTCAGAGGATGGACTTTAAAGTTCTGATGCTGGTCTATAAAGCTCCGAATAGTTTAGGACCAAAATACACTACTGAGCTCCTGACTTAAATGCAGTCTATGGTAAACCCTCTCAGTAAGGCTAATGGCTCTTCTTCTTTTGAATCTATAATGGTAGACCATAAAAATAATTTTATCACCTCTAGTGGTAGAAAGTGGTATTACAAGGCTTGTCAGAATGTCTCCACTACTACTTTTTTTTAATGTACTCATATTAAAAAGAGTAAAGTCTTACACTAAATACAGTGTAAGACCACTATTCTGTTTCTTGCTATTATCCTGTAAATTATAGGAAATTATTCAGCTTTTTTCATATTCTTTGAACAGTCCCCACAGAAATTATGAGAACCTAAACCATTCCACCAGCTGTCCCTGCATGACATGACTTAATGTGATAAAGCTCTTCTCTTTTGTTAAAACAACGCTGCAGAACTTTGGCGGGTCTGTGCGCCCCCTACAGCTCCATAACGGTACCTTACTGTCGCCAAAGTAATGAGTTGCCCCGAACAGCTGATGTAGCGGTCCATGTGGATTTGTTTACAAAATGAAGACTAGTTTTATCCTAAAAAATAAAATGAGACTAAAGAAGACAAAGTAGAGCAATATTTTTTTTAATCTCAAAATGATGCAAACACAGAGAAAAAAAAGATTTTTAGTAGTAGCTTCTGGTTGTGCATTTAGCAGTTATGATGCATAGCAGGTCATAGGCTGTGCTTTGATTGACGGCTGGGAGGATGCCAGTAGGTTTCTGAGAGTTACATAATCCTATAGCAGGAGATGCAAACCCACTCACATGCTGGCGGAAGTGCCATTCATCCTGTTATGAGTTGACTTACCCCAAAAATGTATTATTAGAAGTATGATGTGGAGGTTTTGAATTTCCAGGGTTGTTGTTGTAGGGTTAGGGTTAGGAATTAGGGACAAGGAAAGAAATTATGCCATGCTGTGACAGCATAGGTCTGGGAGGACCACCATCCACATCAAAACATCACATATCAGACCTGGTTGTCTTATTTGGACCTGCTGCAGCAGTCGACCCTTCTGAGGAGCTCAAACCAACTGCAGTTTTGTCTAAAAGATTAAATATACTTATAGGCCACATTATTTGCACCAAAAAGTATAAAGTAAGCATTGTTATGAGGCAGTATTTATAAAAAAATAAACAAACCTGCATTTCACCAGCTTTTTCCTGCAGCCTCCTTTGGTCCTCAGGGTCAGCATCCTCTCTGACTTCTGCCTCTTTATCTTCCTGCAGTGGTTGCTCATCCTCTCTTCCATCCTCGACCTCATCCACTCCTCTGACCTCCACTATGCGATTGCTGAAACAAAACTATAGTAAGACCTGATGTTCTTAAAAAAAATATGACTATTCAACTTGGCCATAAATTTGTTATATTTGTTATACTGCAAATGTATAAGACTAACTGAGCTGACAGTATGAGGTTTTCAATGTGGTAAATATATTTTTTTTTACTCTATCGATGGTGAACTGTCTCACAGTTCACATAAAAATAATCCACCAACCATTAAACCAACATTTATTTTACATCATAAATTGGTGACTGTTTGAAATCTCCTCACCTGTCTATCATTTCTCTGATGTGTTTAATCAAATTCAATGTGTCATGAACGTTTAGGAAAGAATGGCACCACCACAGACCTCTAGGGGGCTTCAAAGAGCAAAAATACCAAAGTTCTGCAGTTTTACTTTAAAAGCAAAGTAAAAGTGGTATTGTGAAACAACAGAGTTATACAGCATACAGCAGAATTATACAGAAGGATGTTAATCTGAATAGATAAAACAACAAAAAGTATATTTTTTAAAGCATGCACCTTCCACATAACAAACTCAATATGTTTAATTCAAAATAATATTTCCATTTCCAGGATATCAACACTCATCATCAGCAGTAACAATGCAATGCATACGCAAAACAATCTGTCTTTGAAGCAGTTTTGTCGTCTTTTCAGTAGGGACCTTAAAACAGAGACAAACCTTCCTCATTTTTTATTCACTAATCAATTCACTGTAAATTCCTAATGTATCCTGTGCAAGCCCCTGGGAGGATTGACCCAAGCCATCATCACGCAGGAGGAAGGTTCGCCACTCCACCCAATGATATGACAGAACAGATAAAACTAAGCACATAAATGAAAATTTTGCCCATTTTTCCTCTGCCACCTTCTATTTTTTATCTTCCTTTCTTCACAGTGGCCATTACTTATTTCTCACTTGGGAATGTTAGGGTTAGAAATTAAAAACATGTTAATGATTAGTTATTGCATAATAAAGGGTTGAGCTGTTGATGGTGACCCCTTGGCTGTTGACACTTCCAGAAGACCGCCATGATCCTGATGAGGTTGCCATGCGCTTCCATGGAAGCTCCCCAGTTTAGAAATACATTACCATGTTGTAATTTATGGCTCTAAATTATGTTATTGCTATGTTTAGGATATTTGGGCATTGGAAAGTGAATATTTGGATATTGGGTGTCTGGACAAACATTCAGATTTACAGCGTTCTGTGACATCACAGACCTGGATCAGGATAGAACTATTCTGCCTCCCCGTCTTGTGTTCA
>JAOWBL010003627.1:0-12086 GCA_028564865.1 Zenarchopterus dispar | reverse complement strand
CTGGGAACGCCTCGGGATCCCCCCAGATGAGCTGGACGAAGTGGCTGGGGAGAGGGAAGTCTGGGCCTCCCTGCTCAAGCTACTGCCCCAGTGACCCGACCACGGATAAGCGGAGGAAGATGGATGGATGAATGGATAAAATGACTTCTAAAAGCAATGTATGTAAACACTTTAATCAGAAATAGTCTTATTTCGATTAAGTTCAATAGTTACATTGCTTTTGGCTACTGGCAAATGATGATATAATAACAGCCATTAATCCAAATAATTAGGATGCAACTTGAGTACACCAATTAATTGTTTTTCACTCCCCTCTATGAGCCTGCCCTTAGCCTCTTTAATGAGTGCTGCATGAGAATGAACAGTTGGGAGACTACTTGAGCAGCCTGCATACAAACATACAGTAGCTTCACTAGGATGGAAAAACCTTGACATCTAGAACTGGTGAAGTCTCACTGGTGCACTTAGTAACATTTCACATGGTTTCAAACTCATACCCTAAAAACACAGATCTTTTATGCCTGATATTTACCTAATTATGGAATCATTTTCACAATGAATGATATTATCATAGCTAATGTTATCATTGGCATGAGACTCTGTTGGGGTTAGTAATATTTTACAGCTAAGTTGTCACTTGCTCTTTCAAAATATGTTGAACAACTGAGCCACTCAATTGAACACAGTTATAACCATATGTTATTAAAACAAATGTTCACTGTTAACTCACTGCACCATTTAATTTCTACCACCAGATGCAGAGATCCGTTGCTGTACTGGTTTATGACTCGGTGAAACCAAAAAATCTGTTTTGTTGTGCACGCCAGCAATAATAACAAAAGGCATTATTAAACTCTAATATATATACACATGCAAGATTGAGCCAGTGGAAAAGTATGTTGGGAGTTAAGTAAAATTAGCTGACTTTTTATCATCTCATAAAATGAATCTACAGTATTAACTCCATTAAAGCATACATTATAATGTGGGTGTTGTCAAATGCAGGAGATGAATGAGGCAGGAGGATTCAAGCATAAACCGCTCCACTGCAGGAAATCCAGAAATGCATAACCAATTTAAAAGGCACAAAACAGAAGTGACAACAACAGGGGGGACAGAAGAGCAAGAAGGATCAACATTGGACAATGGACCAGCAGCGAAGAGTGGAAAGACAGGGTAGTCCATAGATGGACACACATAGGGGGCAACAGGAAACCGGGGATGAATGAGACCTGCCCGAACAGAAAGTCAAGAGGCTATAACATACAAGGAGGAACAAAACAAAGCCTTCACTAACATAAGCCAACAAAACTCCAACATTGTAAACACACTTAGGTACTCATACAATTATACACACATTATGTATTCTTTCACTAATTTATCTTCTTAAAAGAGAGGCATGCTGCTTACTTCTCCATGCATACCCCTCAATATATTCAATATCTTGCATTTATTGAATATTTGCATCAACAGATTAAGAAAATACTATATTTCCAAAACTGACTATTTCATTCTATGCATTTTGTAGTAGATTCAGGGGTTTCTTTAATTTGTAGTAATTTTCTTACTTTTTGTCACTAGTAATTTTGAAGAGTTTTTCCTAGTTAAAGTTCTTAATTAATGGCTTGCGTTGGTCTTGCATATTAGAGGAACGTAAATGACAAAGGGAAGATAGAGAATTATTGCAGGTGAGCTACATAAATTTTATAGAAAATATTTGAACAATTCTGCTGTCTCTTTTTCAGTCCTAATCATACAGATAGAACTTGATTCCATACCAACACATGTAAAAGATCCAGTATAGTGAGCCACAGTGCAAAACATTATATTTTTGCAGCTCAAGCCATTTTTAACAGTAATTGTCGCAGTGCCTTTCTGAGCTCATTTTATATGTGCATCAGTCCATTACGCTGCACCTGCTCCTGTGCCTATGTGCCTGGCATTTGTACAACTATGAACTGGACTTAATTATATCCATTGGTATCTAATGGTATCTGTCTGATGTTTGATTTTAATTTCAGATTCAGCTCATAGGCTTGGGAATGACATCATGTGTAACTTTTGAACCTTTAGTGATGTAAAATTTAATCCAATAATTATATCTTGGCATTTCTGATTATATATTTTACAATTTCAACATCACCTAGACTGAGCCATTTAATAAAATGAGTGAGAAAATCATCACATCAGCTGCCCTTCAAACAAACACTTTGACAACAATATTGTATAGATGTCCTTTATTTATTGCTGTCTATATATATATATATATATATATATATATATATATATATATATATATAATATACATTCATATATCAGTTTGAGGTTGGCAGTCAGTCTTTCACTCCGTATTGAGATTGAGTCAGAGTCTGATCTGCACATTTGTGCTAGTTTCATTACTTCTATAAACATGATTTCATTCAAAGGCAAATTAACCAGTCCATGTGTAATAACTTGACTAACTTTGCTCTATTTCATATTTATGTGAATAATACATATCATTTAGTTCTTGAAAATATAGGTATCCATTTGTTAATTAGCAGTCGGGTGTGAAAGTGCTGCTGTCCTCCACAGATCTTTTATGCATGATTTCCTCCTGCATGAACGTTTGAGTTTAAATGCTAAGAGTGTGTATTGTGTGTACACAGTTGAGACCTCTGAAAGCATTCAAGTGTAAAGAATATGAAGGCCAGGGAAAATCATCTGCAGCAGTCAAAGAAAAGCGGCCTTGAGTGGATTGCAATGCTTTCACAGCTGTATTTCACAACCATTGCTTTTTCTATATGGCCTAAGAGTGTGATATTTCCGAGAAAGGGGGGACAATCAATAACAGGATCTTTTAATGCTAAAGTGTCCCTTTGGGGCATTTTTCGATCTATCTTCGCACTCACACGTATAGAAAAGCTTAAGTTCAACCGAAGTTTTACAGTCACAGTTCAGTCTACACATGGACAGCATGAGTCTGAAAAACTGATGTGACAGGAGAACTTATTGCATTTTAATATTTTAAAGGTGTGAAAGCATTGTTGAATTACAAAGAATAAATGAGAGACTGAGTACAATAGTAAAAGAGCAGGGAAGATAAAAAGTGTAGCAAGAAGAGATAGGAAATAAAACCTACACTTCTAAAAAAAAAAATTTCTAAGTCAAGGCACTCTTTCATCAACATATTTTGATCTATTTTATTTTATTTTCTCCTAGGTTTTCTTTGTGAAGATTAGTGAAGATTTGAAATGAGTTACTTAAAAAAAATGAAAATCAAAAAAGGCTGGCATTTTCAATCATGTCATTGCTTAGTCTTAGATAGATGAAAGGTGTGCTGGCAAGGACTAAACTAATAACTTGGGCTACATTTACACTATCTGCCGGAAGGAGCCCATATCAATGTTTCTTTTTTTTCTTTTTTTTTTTTGGGTTGGGTGGATGCAAAAATCCAATTGTCTATTCCAATTTTTAGATCTAATTGTGTTACTTCTGAGTGTTTGCCCATGTGTTGGATCTTTGTCCAACACATGACTCTCTATCATGATTATGGACATATCAGATGTCATGCCCCTTTTTTAAAGTCTAAACACATGATGCTGAGTGTTGTCATCACATTTCTATGTGTGTTGCTCAGTGCTTTGTTCTCAAGCTTCTTTTACTCCCCCAGTCCTTGGATTTTGGTTTCTGCTCTTTGGATACCCAGCTTTGGCAGCACCATTGATTGAAAATAATGGACTTATTCTTGTCTCCTAGTCTCCTGCATTTGCGTTCTACTCCTGCAAACCTGGACAAGCATTTTATGATTGTTTAATAGGGTTGCATTTCTCTGCAGGCATACACAACTCAGCAACAACAACAACAAAAACAATCTTGTTTTTTTCATATACAGCATTTTTATATATTTTTTTCATATATGTCAGCAATAACAGCTGTGATCTGAACTTTTTTTATCCCAGCTCTTCCAGTTCATCATGAACTCACAATTATGACTTTATTTTTGTTGTTTATGCAAGTGAAACATTCCTACAGGTATCAAGTGCTCGTATGCTATTTCAGAAGCCTATTGCAATTACATGAAAGTGATGCAAAACTCTTGTAGTTATGAATGTTGAACCTAAATCTGAGTTTTACCAAATCTGAATTATATTGAAACTGTTACTGTGAACATCATGTCAGTGAAACTCTAAGGTGTGAGGCTTTCCTCTCTCAAACTGTTCGTTAGAAGAATGTGCAAATCCTCAAACTTAAAACTAAATATTCATCTTTGGATTAAAATACTCATTTTTCTTTTGAAAGATGCCCTCTGAGATACTCATGTTCATTTCCATCATTGAGCTGTTTCCAAAATATATATATTTTTTGAGAGATATCACTTGTCTGTCTTCATTACAAAAAAATCTAATTTTTATTTTGTCCTTGTCTCAAGTTATACGGAGCTTATTTGCTTGTGTGACATTTTTTTTTTCCAAAAGACAAATTTCTTCCTTTTAACATTAATTTCTTCTTCATATTCTGACTTCTTCTGGAACTCCTGTTTTCCCCATAGACAAAACTTTGAAAGCTCAAGACCAAGAACATTAATTCCTAAATCACAAAGTACAATTGAAAGTGATGTTACTGGGGAATGGCGGCAAAAGAGAGGTCCAGCGTGCATACAGTATATGAAAGGAAAAGTCTTGGACAAGCAAAGGTTTCAAGTGGCAAACTTGATGATAACATAAAGTGATTGAAAGGCGTGCTTTTGAACTGCTGAGATAGTCTGTGTGACAGAGAATGCTAAGAAAAGGAGAGGGAAGCACGAAACCAGTAAGTGCATGGGTCTCATGGGTAATTCAAAATAGATCATAATTGTGGAGAAAGCATTGAGACAAACGTGCTTTTATGTCTCTCACAGATACCAGAAATGCCTCCTCTTTCTTTCATTCTCATGAGTCTCTCGTGGATGAAACTGAGCTGTGGAATGGAAACCTTTTTTTTTTTTTTTGTATTAACATTCCCCTATACTTATTATTAGCATCAGCTTAATAGATCAAGGCAACATGTACTGAGTTACTTGAAACACATATTGTGGCACTTAAGCAAAAAGTGCTGACTAGTATTATAACTGAGTACACCCATTAAAGACAATTTGCTGAAGGACCTCAGTAGGCAGTTGAGGCAACAAACACAATCATTTGCTGGGCAAAGCAGAACTATTACAAGAACAGACCTTCACCCTCAGGTGAAGCCTTTAAAGTGAAAACTAATTCAAATTCAAAAATACTTTATTAATCCCCAAAGGGAAATTAATTGTTGCAGTAGTCTTTATTTCAGCCTCTTTAAAGATTGATTGTAGAGGTCTATACCTGTGGGCAGGAAGGATCTCCTGTAGTGATCTGTGTAGCAGTGGATCTAAGGAAGCCTCTGACTGAACACACTCCTCTGCTGAATCACTTTGTGGTTAAGAGGATGCTCAGGGTTGTCTATGATGTTTTTCATTTTGAAGATAATGAACATTTAGCAAACCTCTAACCAGTAAAGATATCAAAATGTATTTAATCTTAGTTAGGGTTTTTTTATTTTTAAAAAAGTATACATTGAACTTTTAGATTTTTTCAAATTGGATTAGTTGTTTTTGAAGACTGTTGGCTTTTTAGAAGTTTCTATAAATTTCTGAAAAGTTAAAGAAAGCTGTCAATTAAATGAAAAATTATAAATTACTTGGCCTTAATCAGTTGCTCCAAAAATTGTCTCCTCTTGGCACTAAGTCAGACCTCTCTGTTGAGTAAGCTGTTCTAACATCAGGGCATCGCTTATCACTCAGTCACTAACTCACTTCCTTAAAAGCAGTTCAATAGGCTTATGGTCTCCAAGAAAAGCCAAGATCTTCCTTTGAGCCTTGTTCACAAAATAGACCACTCAATACCTCGCATGCTTCATCACAACAAAATTGCTTTTATCAAATTAAGATTAGTTTCAGATAGCACCCATTATTTGCTATTTTGCAGATTTGGAAGCAGTTATAACTTTTGTCCAGATCCTTCTAAGACATTTCATTGACTTCAATCGTGTTCTGGTCTCTGCTTAAGCACATGGGTTTTAATGAAAGTAGTACTTCAATTATTAAATGAAGCACTGTGCTTAAAAATCCCTTGAGGGATCGGTAATGGGCAGTGTATATTTCAAAAAAGCTTTTTTTTTTTTTTTTTCAATTTTTCAATTAGGCTTCCTTCTTTCTTCTGTTATTCTCTCTAGCCTTGGAGTCTATTTTTCAGTCAATGAAACACAGAGTTTCAAACCAATTAGTACTAAAAAAGAAAAAAAACATTATCTCTAAGAAAGAAAATATTTACATTTTGTTAAATGTTCATCTCTACGGAAGAGTATTATGTATTCTATTTTATTTTATTTTATTTATTTTATTTATTTTTGGTCAAAATTACCATTGATACCACTTAGTGAATTTAGTAAGTTCATATGTGTCTCATGTTTAGAGAGTTACTTATGGCATACTCTTGAAAAAATATTAAAAAACTATAAAATGTCATGTATTCAAATAGACAAGACAAAATGCATCGTTATGGAATAATTTTTATGCCAACTTTTTATTCTATGGTGCATACAGTAAATTCATGATCACTTTCTTCACAGCCTTATTTTAAAAAAAAATTATAATCACATAAATTTGTGGTAAAACCATTTCTTTTCCACAGAGGTGTAATAATTGTGTACTTTCTGTAAAAACTATTTTGGGAAACTAGGGCTTGCAACTGTTTATTTTGTACAAGATTCTTATATATGTATATCATTTAAAAATCTACCAAATTACATTATAAAAAATATTAAAAGATTTTATTTCCTACCACATAAACCATAACAAATGAAATCAAGAGAACTGCCATTCTGTCATTACTGTATAATTTGGCAGTGGCCAAAGGTAAATAGTTTTTGGAAAAAATGTCTCTAGCATTATGAGTGATATGACTGAGGGAGCCATTCCTGACTCAATATGTTTGCCATTACTTAAATATACCTCCTCCTTGGAGCCAAACATAAACTCTAACAGTTTATTGCTTGCTAGTCTCACAGCTGCAAAGAGCTTGTTATTGGAAACCTCCACTTTCGTGACCAATTTGAGAGAAGCTCTCTTCATATCAAGATATTGCACATCTGGAACTTTCCGCATCACCCTCTTGTTCAATTCTCCCTGTAATATAGATGGCAGAGTCCAAATGTCTAAATTAAGACTTCAAATGACTAACTTACAAAGAAATTACCTCTCAAATTTCCCTGGTGACACCCTATTCCAACATTTTTTACTGATACAAATGTAATATAAGAAAATGCCAGTGATATAAAAATTAACCATTTAGATAGAAAACATCTATAGAAATAGACAGAAAACTGGTAGGAGTATATGTGCCTTTTTGCTGAGTATTGTTTTGGGAGGAGTGGATGACTGCGTGGAGGTTTAAATACTCTCCTATAACTTCTGCAAATACCATTGCACTACTGGTGTGACTGCAGTCTTAATTGGACTCTTGCGTTACAAAGTACATGAGTTTCCAAACTAAATCCACAGTGAGCAGGCTCACATGAGCGTGAAAAGTAATGTGTTGTTTGTCACAAACCTTGATTCTGACATCTGCTTTTTTCAGAATGTCTCTGGAAAGTCTCGTGTGTATTTTATTTCTACACTAGTTTTAAATGTGCATAATAGTGGTATAAATTAGTTGTATGCATGGTTGAAACCATTCTTATTCAATGTCAAAAGGGTCTTTGGGTTGAAAGTAAATAATTCACTCAGCAAATTAAAAAAAACCTCAGTCATATTACTGATTAATTATGGTTATGCTCAGAGCGTCTCATATATTCACACACATATTCAAACATACACTAACTCTCGTACTCTTATTTGAATATTGTGAGCAGGCAACAAAGCACATAGTTGATAAGCAGAATTTTAGCTGAAATAGCAAAATAGTTAAAGTTTGAAAGAAACCTGTACCCAGTTGTCATATTGGAGAAAAAAAATATAGCCCAAAGAAAGAAGTGCCTCTTTCACTTTGTGTTAAGTCAAAGTCTGACAGAACAGCGTTAGATAACAACACTAGATGTCAACTGTCAAAACAGCTGCTAGTTAGACCTAAGGCCACTTAGCAATCTATATCTTCAGTGGTACATATCAGTAAAATTAAGACTGCTTTGATATCTGGACCAGAGACTGGGTTGAGAAAAAGATGTTGCTGCAGTGAGTGAAAACACGTCTGAGAGGCATTTTGTATCTTAAGCCCAGAAGTTTGTGAAATATTGTAACTGCTAAAACAAAACTCTAAGTTTGGCATGGTAAGTTTCCATGTGTGCTCAGACAGTTACAGTAAGGGCAGCGTCACAGTACTTGACTTTTAAAGGTCGGCAGATTGCCTTGCTGTTCAGATGCACAATTTGCTGCCACGTAATTGCAATAAGGGCTGAAGTCTTGGTATTCACACCAGTGGTGGTTCTAACCTATATGATGTCCTGGGCACACTCCACTCAGCACTCCCTCCCCTACTAAAGCAAAAAGCAACAGTTACTGTTGCTACTGAAACAACATCCAAACAAGTGCTGCCAGAGCTTAATCAAAGACCTTCTAGAGAAGTTTCCATTAATGGATGCCAAGGCACTGCCTATATTGAACTGAACTGATATTCACATCTGAAGTGCAGTAGGACATACTGCAGTCTGACACTCAAAACAGTGGATGGATTAAACCAACAATCAACAAACTTGGTGAATCACAGGTTGCATTGAAGACAAAGACTACAATTATAAAAAATACCTGGTTCTGCTTTTATTTCCTTTTTTCCTTATTACAAATGCGCACAGGTTCACTTTATTTTCTACTTCTCTAAGACTATATTTGGGGCTATGATGTTATTGTTCTTAAGCAATTTAATACATATAATTTTTTATAAAATTGTGTTTGTGTGTTGTATGATGATTCCTTAATCTCTGGGCTCCTGCCGTTCCTAGATCTTGTAGTTTTTGGCCTACAGCATAGTTTACTTTAACAGTAGTTAGCTTTGCTGTGTCCCAGCTTTATCCTATCCTTGCAGGCTGACCTAACTGTGAAATTCTGCTTTAACCTCCTAAGGCCTGATGTACAAATATGTGAATATCACACATTTTGTTATCTGTCTCATAATACTTATTTTTTGATTGGGGTCCAAAACAACAAGAAGAAAAAACGCACCTGGTTTTAGGAGATTAAAGGGCCTGAAATAATCCACCATGGCTCCAAGCTCATTCAGCTTTTCCATTTTGGAGGAGCTGCAGAGCCGCTGGTGAGCATTTTCGTTGAGACCTCCAATTTCAGCTGTCCTTTCGGTCATCAGCAATAACTGCTTTTTGACACTCAGCACAAATTTCCCGATGGCAGCTAAATATTGGCTGTGAATCAAAAGACTGTGCCCCTAGTTTTTTTTTCCCATACAGTTGTCATTGATCTGAATTCTAATAATGGAAACCTTAACCAGCTTTTGAAGAGGACATATGCATGAGTTCAGTGGAGAATTACTCATTTTTGGAATCAGTCCCTAGTGGTGAGTCGAGGAGCTGCAACTTTTCTTTTTTCATTAACCTGATTCCGACCCACAAGTTAGAATCTTGATGCTTGTTTAATACACGTAGAGAGCATTATCTCAATTACTGCCCTGCCGTCCCTGTCATAATGCACCCCTGAGCAGCTGACCGAGTTGCTTGTACCTAGATCCACCACTGATTTACACTGTGTGCATCACTGTTAACAGTGGGTCATGTATAACACCATCTGACAATAACCCAGTCAACCAGTGATTCTGTCTGGTCACCAAACCACAGCTTGTCAACAAAACACAACTTGCATGTGTAGCCATGATGGCAACAAAAAAAAGAAGAAAAAGAACATGTTTTGGGTGAAAATGGGTTAAAAAACATCGTGGGTTGATGACTTAAAAAGAGATAAATGAAAGTATAAATGTATTAATTCAGAACACATAGTGGTGCATTTATTATGGATCTTGATTTAAACATTTCCACCTAGTTGTTTGCCTGTCTGTATCTTTGAGATATAGTTGTGCTAAATATAGCTGTTCCTAAAGTTAGAAAAAGCAATGACAAAATTGTGTGTACATACATCGTTCCAGGGTCACAATCAAAATAGTCTAAATAAAGAAAAGATTGCTGCAGCACTACAGGAAAATAAAAATAAAAATAATTCATTTTATTGTGTTTATGTATTGTTTGAGTGTTGCTTATCTGAGTGTTTTTGTCTTCATATTTGCAGTTTTTATTCAGTAGGAGAAACCTTTCAAAACCTTGGGTTTATATTTTTTCTGGTGGTTGGATACTGTAGTTGGTTACTGTATGTCCAGTTTAATGGTGTGTGAATTATGACCATAAAAATATACACATACTATCTCTCATATGGGAACCTTAAAAAGCTTTTAATACAAATTTTTTGACAAAATGTACTTTAGTTAATATCACCCATTGCTTCTTTTTGGCTCTAGAGGCTGTTTCTGTATCTTGCCACATCCCTGTTCATTGTTGCTCTTTTGTCTCTGCTCATCATTCAGCTCTTTCTTCTTGTGCTCCTCATCTTTCTAACCTTTCTGTTGTCAGTTAATTTTTTATTATTTTTTTTTTGTTTCTGGATATCCTACTGTGGTACTGATTTTTTTGTTATTGATAAGGTCTTCATTCTTTCTACTGCTCCACTGGTCTCTTACATTTGGATCTTACTCCTGCAGCCCCGAGAAAAGCTGCAAAAAAGGCTGTGGTTTACAGTGTGAAGCCAAAACAAATACAAGTAAAAAAGATTCTAAGTGAAGGTGAACTGAAACAGGGTTAGCTAAGGCCTGCATGTTATCAGTTTTTATTTGTGTGTTCTGAGCACTAGAGTGCACATGAGTGTGTGTTTCGTACGTCCCAGTGGGGGATCTGTTCCAACTCTGACTTTAAAAGCAATGAAAAATGGAGCTTGTCATTTCCTCGGCCTACTTTTCACACATACACACACCCAATGCCTTGTCAGCAAGAAAGGTAAATTTCAAGTGATTTCTGATCCACACACACACACAAAGACGATGGGGGATTGTTTTAATTGTTGCTATGTTTCTTTTTTTTTCAGATTTTACATTTCTTATATGTTGGTGGGTGTCGTAATTGTTTAATGATGTATATATGCACTCTAAGACATGCATATATGCATGCTTGCGTGCCTAACAGGCTGTGTGTATTATATATTAGGGCCTAATATAATTCATGCGAAATGGCAGGTCAGCGTATATGCAGTCACATGCACTAATATTATGTACTAAGTTCCTCTCTAGAATCAGATCTGTCACTATCTACCTTTTATTCAATTTGTGTGTGATTGCATGCCAAATATGTGTAGGTTTTTAGTACCAAAGATCCGTCGTGACAAACAGACGACTTCCATGTGGGGAAATAGCTGTGCTCGTGCAAGTTAATGTGCCTGCTGTTAGCTGTCTTTCTTCTTCACTCGGAAACATTAAAACTCTTGTAGGCATTAAAACTCTGAATCCATGCTGATGTGGAGATGGGGGACGAGTGTGCCAGGTGGCAAGTTAAAGAGGGTGTTTGTGTGCTAACTTGCGTGACGTGTTTGGAATCACAGATCTGTCTTCCAAGAAGTATCACACAACTGATGATCAGCACCAAAGAGGGAACAATTTGTGCCATATCACATGTACTTTGCCACAGTTGTTTGTCTTTTGAGCGATGGCTTTGTGGAATCACAATAAATGTGCACTTAGATGGTGGAGGAGCAGGGCACCCATCCATCCTCAGACCCTAATGGTTTGAAAAATTAAGGATGTGAAGCTTTAAATGTCAATGCTCAGTGAATCCATCTTGAATTTAAAAAAAAAAAAAAAAAAAAAGAGGATTTAAAAATCACAATAGAAATTTTAGGCTACAAAAGTCATATAAGTTGCCAAAATATTTAATACGAGGGGAAAAAAAAACCATTTAGATATGTTTACTTAATTTTAATTTCACTGTGTGTGTGTGTGAACATATATATATATATATATATATATATATATATATATATATATATATATATATATATATAT
>JAOWBL010003625.1:0-12088 GCA_028564865.1 Zenarchopterus dispar | reverse complement strand
TCTTAAATTTGAATCAGGTGTGTTGCTGCAAGGATACATCCAAAACATGCTGGACTGCGGCCCTCGAGGACTGGAGTCCTCACATGGACTGGTCCTGTATTTTCTCTCTATAATGTGAAAACATGTTGATTTAATACAACAACCACATGTACGGTATTATTCTGAGAGGAATTGCAAATGTCCCATCTTCTTTTAGCTTCGACATGAGATTAGTTTTGGAATCGGTCATAGAATAATATGGAAATGTTGTGATCTCGAAGCACTGCAACCTTTTGTGTAGTGTTGGACCAAGTAGGCAACGGAAGAACAGGTGGAGAACTGAGGTCATCATCCAACTGGGATCAATGGCTGAATCCAAACACACATGGTCCATATTTGCATTGGCTTGCCATGCTACAGGACAACCCCCTCACATCTCAGCCTCGTGTTTTGGCTTTTTCGTCATACTGAAGCATCAAAGAATGATGTCTGGGGTTGACACAAAGGCTGAGCAGGAGCACAGTATCAGCGTTTTTAAATGCCACAACGAACTGAGTAGATGTGATGTGAAGAAGGGTAAACAGAGAGAGTGAGAGGAAGGTGAACAGAGAAAAGACAGGCGACTTGTTAACACTGCTGTTAAACTTCCAGACGAAACTCACTCTGCTTGAGAAATGCTCCTACAGGTTTAAAAACAGCAAACATCAACATTTTGAGACACAAGCAAGGTTGAGGCTACAATTTGAACAAAATTAACTTTGTAATCTTTAGTTGCTCCCATTTTTCTCCTGAGTTCAATAAACAAGGTACAGTTTTATTAAGCTATGATTAGGTTTTATCCAGTTGCATGATGACATATTAAACACAGACTCTTTTCAATTATTAATCAAGTTTATAATGTATACTTTGTTCCATTCACCTGGTAAAAGAAGATGCTCAGACACTACTCATGACAGATGTGTTAATCATAATCCTATTCAATACTAAAAGTTACTACATATGAATGATGAGTCATTTCTGAAATTCATCTTCAAACCTCAACCTACTAAATTACCTCTTTTTTCTACATTTTTACTCATGTACGAGGTCATATTCCCAGTGCTTTCTAAAATAAACTACAATAAATTATTAGGATAAGCTTAATAAAAGCATTTATTATGAGTCATTTATTTTGAAACACTGCTGATTCTTGTTGTTAACAGCAATTTTTTTAAAAAAAGGGGTTGTATAATTTGGACAGATCCCACTTCATTTTATATATATTAAAAGAGACCTAATAAAGCGGATACCAGATCTCTTAAAGCAAAAAGCTCATAAAAATATCAGTTAAAAAAAAACTGTAGTAACCAGAACAACTTTTGCCCTATCAGCATCTTACAATTACTGCCAAAACATTACATCACCACAGTTTTACTACCCATTTCTGCACTAAGACTACCAAAGCCAAAAAAAAAAAAAAAAAGTCTGAGTGGACACAAAATAAAATATTTGTCGGGTTCAAACAGGGGCCACCTACTACTTATTTGGTGAGACAAAGCAGCTGAGGAAATGAAGTGTTCGCTCTGCAGCTGGCTGTGGTCAAAGAGCATCTGGTTGCAAGGAGGCAGAAAAACAAGCCCTGAGAGCATTTGAACACAAAAATGATGCTCAATTAATTAAATAGTAATTGTCACCGGATCTCTCTCCTTCTGGTCAAGCTGTGAGAAACAAGGGAGCAGCGGGGGCCTGGATGAAGAGCTTATATAGATGAACTTGTGAAAATGGGTTTCTCACTGGTGAGAAAAAATTCACTGAGGTTTCTGGGAAATAACCTTATGAGTGGACCTGGAAGGATGGCTTAAGTGAGATTTATAAGTGATATATGGAGGAGTCTCCATACAAAAGCTGAGCCAATAACCGAGATCTTGTGAAAAGAAAATTTATACTCAGCCATGTCAGGGTCAATGATGCAATTCCCTACTTTGTTGCATAAAAAGACATCTTTGCTCCATATGTACAAAAACAGAATAAAACTGTTTAGTGTCTTAGTCTTATTTATTGAACTATGCTGTCCAGTCATGCAGCAATTAAAAGACCAAAAACTAATGTCAAGTATTATTGAAACTAAAATGAAAAACCGCCATAATGTCAACAATGAAGTCTTGACATAACAAATTTTCAGGATGCTGCTGGAGCGGAAAACAAAGACTTTTAAGCTGACAACGAGCAGGACAGATAAAAACATTTCAAAGCTTTCATCTAGACCGTTATCTGCTCATCATATCACAGCCCAGAGCAGCAGGGCGACTTCAATCACATACACACAGCTCTTCCTTTTTAGCCTGCATAGATGCAAAATACCTGGCATTCCTCGGTATATATGTTTGTGTGTGTGTGAGCATACACGCCGAAGAGAGAAGTGGAGTTGCTTACTTTGGTGTCTACGTTTGTCAATACATGGAAACATCAAACAGAAAAGCATCCAGATTTATTTTACGTTAGGATTTTCCCCGGTTTTAAACTTCTTTATAGTTGAAACAGTCAGACAGCTACAAAACAAAACTAAAAGCTACAAAGATGTTAAGGAAGATGTGAAACGTGTTTATGTTTGTATAAAAGCTGAAGAGGGATATAAGCAGAGACTTGTCGGTTACGCCTCTAAGCTGTCACCTCAGGGTCGGATATGATTTCTCACTAACACACCTCCACACTCACCTTTGATTTATTGCTTTAAGACAGATTACACAGGCAATATACAAATGTTCCCTGGAGGTTTTTTTTTTTTTTTTTTTTTTTTTTAAAAGCACGCTCAGTGAGTGGGAGGAGAGGACAATGTCACCCCTCTCATGAGCAAACACAAGTGGAGGCTCCTCAGGCGCTTTGGGCCAGGAACACTTGCCAGATATCCTGCATGGTGTTTGAGATTTCAGATGCTGCAGATGTTTAGGAAGTGTGTCCTTAGAAAGGACAAATTTCTTCCAGGCCTAAGTGAACACAGTCACCACTCATTTTTGGAGCACTCAAATTACTTTGTATTGGAATGGTTAACTTGTTGCGTTGTGACTACGTTGCAAGGAATAACTCAGAGCAGCATTACATGCTACATTTTCACCCCCACTCTCCCATCCTCTGCTTTCTCTTAACCTACATTCTAAAAATGTGACTAGTCTTGATTCTAAAAAACATTAAAAGCTGACAAAGAGGCATTTATTTCTTTTGGGTTTTAATTGTCTTCCTGCAACGACCACCGTTAGACATTTCCAGCCATCAAAGACCCCTTTTGAGCTTTTGAGTAGCTTCAATGCAGAATGTAAGAAAAAAAATAATGGCTTTCACTTGGACTTTGTTTATTATAATTCTATTGTATCATTTTTTTCACTAGTTGTCTTTAACCACAGAATAGCTGATTTATAGGGTTATCTTACTTGGAAGCTGAAATAATTAACAAAGGAGACACATTTTTCTCTGCTTCACCACACATATTTGGATGTCTGAAGTGACTAACAAATCTAAAACTCCCACATAATCCAATTCTTTTGTTTTTGTTGCTGCAGGGGCTGTTTATAATTGCAGGTTACTCCGACACCACAGACCACAGCTTCTCCATCTTATCCTCCAACCAACCTCACATAATGATGCAACTGCTGTACCTTGAAAATGTGTAGAAGAAAGCAGAGTGATTGACTCCGATCCCTGAAAAAGGCTGCCATGAACAGAACTGTAAAGACATGGTTGGAAAGGATGCTGTTTCACTGTTTCTCTACTGTAATCTGACAAATATTTCATCAACACTCACTGAAATTATTAACTTGGCTTTAAGTCCCCAACTGGTCATGTGACTGAAGAGGTAAATGTAACAATGGAGAAGGCTTTCTATGGTTTTATCATAGCAGCAGGAAATGTTTGGCAAAAAAGAAAAGAAATTTAAGGTGGGGAGAGCATGACCAACCAGGGAGCAGACCGATGGAGAAAAATAAATGGTTATGTTTCTGCTTTAAGAAGAGCTATTCCAGGCCTTTTTTTTTTTTTTTGCAACCGTGGTATAAGGTATCCTGGTGTGTACATGTAATCCTCTGGTGGTGACAGACACAGAAAGATGGAGGGAGTGAGGGATGGTGATGGAGGTTACATGTGTGAGTGTACTCAAACCCACATTCTTTCAGTATCAGCACCTCTACTGTATGCAGATGCAGTGTGTGTGTGTGTGTGTGCAGATGCAGTGTGTGTGTGTGTGTGTGTGCAGATGTGTGAATAAATCCAGTATTTCACATATTAAGCCCCCTCTGAGAGCAAATTAATTTTATTCACCTTTAGAATCCTGTCCTCATGCCATAACACTGTAAAACTCATTTAAACCCACTTTACACTGTAAAACCTTCTTGGTCACATTTAAGATGTGCAGCTGCACAAACACTTTAAATCACTCGTTAATGTAAGCTGATTAAGTAGTTGAGATGAATCGCTAAAAACAGATAGCCTCTTTTTGTCACAGTACACATGCATGGTCGGGGTTGTCCAAGGTCGCTCAACAAACGGTCGTCTGAAAGAGCTTATCAGAATGGCCTGTTATTCGATTGTTTTATTTACTGACAGAGCCCACGGCTGTGGGTTCAACAATGCAGCATGTGTGAGCTTTCATGGAGCAGCTGCTATGCTCATTTTCAATTTGTATAGTAAAAGAAAAGAGAAAAAAATTAAAGAGGAAATTTGGAAAAAGATCTGGTTGATGTTGACAAGTATAAATAACAGAAACTAAACGGTTCGATTTTCTTACAACCAATTTCACAAATAATTGTACTTAACAGGATTTAAAAAAAATCTTTTTGGTCTTTTTCCATAAGACTCGGCTTCTTTTTGTATAAAAAATGAGTGGTGCAATTACTACTGACAATCAAATTTGTTATTTTTTTCCCCCACATTTTCTGAAGAACAAAGATATCAGACCTCTACTGAGCTTAGAAAAGCAAACTATTTCAGTATTTCTTTTCTGTTTATGTCTACTTGAAATGCAATTCAATGTTTCAAATACGTAGTTTCCCATAAAGAATTATGGAAATCAACTCAACTTTACATTGTCTCTTTCAACAGTGTCGACCTTTCTACAAACTCTGCCCAAGTATATTTAATCTCTCCATGTCCTCTCCCTCAAGAGATGTCCATCTCAAACAACAAATAGTCGTCAACAAAATCAGCAGCTGTCTATTCACTGTGACAGCGTTTGAGGAGGGAGGGAGGTGCAGACACTTGGCCAGAGGGAAAGATCAGAGCAGGTGAGCTGGGACTGGGGGGGACAAAGTTTAAAATATCTGGGGGTTTTTTTGTTTTGTTTTGTTTTTTTTTTTTCGTTTTTTTTTTTTTTTTGGAAGGGGCCCTGAGGCAGCTTCAACCTCCAGGAAATGCTGGTGATCTTTTAATGGGAAGAAAAAGGTTTGCCTACCCCTCCTCAGGTATTACTTACACAGGGTGGGATCAGACACAGGTAATCATTTCCTGTGGAAACTGAAATATCAGGTTGTTTTTATGCCTAAGCATGTGTTTTTAAAATTGTCTATTCTTCATATTCATAAAGCTTTTGTTGCTTTATGTGTGTATATATTTTTATGTGCTTTTATATGTGTATATGTTTGTTATTTATGTGTGTATTTATGTGTGTATATGTGAATGAGTGAGGCAATGGAAAAGCAGGAAGATGAACAAAAAAGGCCAACAGTGGCCAGATGGTTTTAAATAAAGAACAGATCCAAGGGGGAAAAAATGTGACCCATCAAGTGTTATTTGTACCGACTGGCATGATAGTAGATAATTAACAAAATTAGCAGCCAGACATCTGGTCAAATACAAAAGGCAAATGTCAAAGAAAGGGGATGTGTACCAAATAAGTTCAGACTCTGCGATATTACTTTCATTGCTAATAGTACTTTTTTATTTTCAATTAAAGGGGCATAAAGGATTTTTTTGAACATTTAGCTCAGATGTTAAGTCACTTTTATGCCACAGTCTAAGATTTAGTCATGTTTGGTCTCTTGCTTGGTTGTTGCTCACTTGTTTCCTATTCTGGTGAAAGCTTGCAGATATGCATGTGTCTCCATGTCTGCAGCCCAAACTCCACTGAAGGTGGAAAAACAAACTAGACTGTATTATCATGGATATGAGTGAGTCACAGCTGCATCTGGACTTAAATCAGACTGTTCAGGTAACTTCATAAGTGTAAAGAAAAAAATCTCATTGTCTTACATGTCTCTCAGCTGTGGTGGAGAAGACTAACATCAGTCCAATTTCTGAATGGGAAGTTCTGTGGAAGGGTGGCAATAATCACTGACATGGTAACTGAGGTCAGCAGCAGTTCGCTGGTTAGAGAAGATCAAGGCAGCGGGAGATAAATCAGAAGAAAGACACACTGAGTCAGAGTTTCAGAAAGAAGCAAAAAGAAACCCAAACTGATTTAATGAATGAAGTGACTTAATTAACTGATCTCAGACATCGAGAGACTTCTGACTATCATTTTTGTGGAACTCCAGTGCCTTTCATTAAGCAGAGGGGAAAGAGGTATTGGGAGAGATGGAGGGAAAGACAAGCACCAAAGGACCCGTGGGTCAGGACTCGTACCCAGACTGGCTGTGATGAGGACCTTCGGCCTCTGAATGTGGGGTGCCCACTTTACAAGCTGAGCTAAAGGCTGATGTTAAAAACTGTTGCTTTTATGGCTGACCTTTAACCAAAACGCACCCCCATCCCACCCCCCAAAACCCTTCCAACCACCCACCCCACGCCACCCTGCAGATTTGCATGTTGCACCAGTGACTTCAATCAGTAACAGTATGGTTACCTGGTTTTAACCCATCACCTGCATCACATATGCTTCCCTTAGTCAGGAAAGCTCTTACAAGCAAAAATGAAAAAGAAAAAAAAACCCCAAAGAAACCTGTTCTGCACAAAAAAAGTATCTATCTCCTACACCAAGCTAAACCTTGAACCATGCAGTCCTTTCAAAGTGTAACCTATACCTCGATCTGGAATTTTTTCCATTTCTTTTACTTCCCAACTCCATCTTTCCCATTCCCCTAAACTTAAAGCTGTGGCATCTCTGCAGGTCTCAGAACATCTATGTGATATATATGGATCAAAAATATTTTTTGTCCTTTAAAATATCTGTAATATATCAGAACTGATCTAAACCACAAGTGCTCTGTATACAAACCTACATACACTGAGGCTAAGAGGCTCTTGTGAGGCTCACTCCTTGTGTTATCTTCCCACTGAGGTGCATTTGTTTGTTGCTCCGTTCCCAGAGTTCCTGTTTGTGGAGGTGAAATTCTGCACCGAGTTCCCAGAGCAGAACAGGATCTACCAACATAGCCTGCAGTGATTTAAAGCAGGACAAGAGGATGGTATCGCCTGTAACACAATTTTACTGTTTGTTCCCCATGTTTTGGGGGGCGAGTGATTTTTTTTTCTTTAAGAGAACGGTTTTCCTGCCAACCTCTTGTCATCTGGTTTTAAGTGCTATTGCACAACAAAGATTACTTGGGATAAAGTCATGGATTTCTAAAAGGAAAATCTTGCAGTAGTGGGGTTTATTTGCTGCTGTGTTTCCATTCCGCTGAAAAATGCATGAAGTTTTTTTTTTTTTGTTTTGTTTTTTAAAACAAAGAACATCCTCTTTTGGACCTATGAATGAAATGAAACGGGTAAGTTTCAGGCAGTGGTCAGACTGAAATGCTTTTATAATCCTCCCCTGTGAGTGTGTGTGGATGATTGACCATAGCAGATTGTATGAGGCCAAAATGAACAGCTATAACTTAAAATGGAGCGCTGGGATTTCTCTGTTCATTCTGAAAAATTGCAGGGATATACGAGTAGAGTCTGACACATGCATCCACATAGACGTGAGCTGTGCAGAGGTCTGTGCTGGATCAAATTAGGCTGTGAGCACCTATATATCGCTGTACCAGTCTGAAGATGTTTGAAAGATAATAGTGGTTTAGGTCCACTAAGTCATGTATTTCAGTTACTTGGGAGGAAGGAGGGGTTTTTAATTTTGCACAGTAAATAAAGGCTGAATTGAACTAAGGAAAAAAGAAAATGCACGTACATAAAGTGGAGAGGAAAAGAGAAATGTTTCTCAATGTGTACTGAGAATCTATCCAAAAACGTACACAGACAACTTGTTCATTGTTGTAAACACGGAAATGAGGAAAGCATGGCTTAGAAAAATACAAAAGTACTTCATGGTGAATTGGTTCTCAGAATAACCATGAAACAAACATTTATTGTTGTCTCACTACCACATCTTTCCCTGCCTTCGCATTTACCGCTGCTCTGATTATACTAACAGAAGAACTCAGGAAATTCTGAAAATAAAGTGATGAGCAGCAGCTCAATATGATCTAAGACTCAGATGTGAAAGGAGAAACGTTGTTTTGATGGAGAAACGGCAGGATAAAGAATGGTTTCCTCCTTCGATGTAGCAGTTTGATTACCACAATGCACAATAAACAACTCAGTAACTCAATTATACAAAACATGAGAAACACCTGCTCTGCCCTCTTTAATAAACCAGAGAGGAGAAAAAGCCTTGATTAATGACTGCGTGGAGATATGTTGTGCAGATGGTTTGCTGGGAATAATGGAGACAGGGTGTAGAAGGTGATGTTTGATCTACAGTATTTTGGAAGAGAATCAGAAAGGTGGTGTTTGTGAGTGGGTGAGTGTGTGTGTTTGTTAGGTGGAGGAGAGGGAGGGTGTTGAGTGTTCGAGTCCAGCTGACCCAGCCTGAGGCATGAAGCTGAGGTTGACGAGGTGAGTGGAGCCCCGGAGAAGAGAATCTGGGCCGCTGCAGAATGCAGGAGCTGTAAAAAGGCCATAAAACGGGGTCGAACAGAGGGGACATTCAGAGGTCTGGAGAAAAACACACCTCAACACACTCAGCATCCCTCAGTCCTTCTTTCACTCGTCCTTTCATTCATCCACATTCCTACACTGTCCCTCCTCTTGTCTGTCACCAGATCCATCATCATCTCATCCTGCTTTCCAAACTTTCTACACTCATCTGTACACACACATTCCCTTCAACTTTGCTTTGCCATATTAGTGTTTCCTTTATAGCCATTTAAATCTAATGCTTTCAGATTTATTTTTTCAATTTAACTCAGTCAACATTGGCCAGCTACCTTTTTCTGCTCAGTTTACCAATTACAATGTAAAGACCAAGAAAAAGGCATTCCGTTAAAGAGAGAATTCCCGACATTTAATCTTTTTATACACACATACAAATACTCAAATAAATCTACACTCTTTATACATATACACAAAGTGTATATTATATTTGACAATTTAAAAGTTAATAGCACTTAAATATTTAAACCTTTGGAATATGTTGAAGAAAATGTTTTTACTGGAAGTGGATCACCAATTAAAGTAGTAATTTACATGATCAGTTGAGTAATCAGGGTTTCTAAACCCCACTTGTCTAATGGTTACATTATTTAAAATATAATTAAATGAATAAATAAAGGTCTATCAAAATTACAATGCAATAAAAATGTAATGAAGTGTTCTAGCAAAGGGCAACAAAGTGGTTTGGTGGTTATTACAGTTCAGCTGGGGTTTTTCCAGGTACTCTGACTTCCTCTCATAGTCCACAAATTTTATTTATAATGACTGATCATTTTAAATTGATCACAGGATTTAGTGAGTATGCATGGTTGTTCGTCTTTGTGTTGGTCCTGTGATGGACCAGGTTCTAGGTCCAGATTCTACCCTACCTCTCACCCAGTGGCAGCTGGAATCTAGCATTTGGCATATTTTATAGAAACAGTTAAAATAAACAGAGTAAATCCTGTAAAATAATTATTGGATGAGAAAATTCTTTTTCATGAAACTAAAACTTCCAGTGCTGGCTTATAATTTATCTGCACAGTTGTTTTCTTTGTCTTAGTAATCTCACCATGAATACCAACCTCTGTGTGGACAGCTCACCTACCAATGTTAGGTGCCCCCACCCCCACCAGTGCTGTTGTTTCTCCCCCCCGAGTCGATCGAGAGACTGATAAATGCTACTACTCCGTTATCCCTGACAGCCCTTTCTCCGTCTTTTCCCTTTCATTCATCCCTCCCTTCTGCATTCCTTTCTTGTGCATCTTTGGTCTCTGTAATGGGGCCTGCTCTGATTACCCATAATCCATCTTGTTCCCTCCACCCTCCAGATGATGTGTAGGCTGGGTTGGGCATAGCACTCTCTAAAGTTCACGCTGATGAATAGTGATTTGGCATTCTATCAAGATAAGAAGGTAAGATGCCAAGGGAGACACAGTGCAACCAACTCAAACTTGTCATGGATAGTTCTTGGATGTCCCCGCAGGCCTGGATGAGCTGTCTTCTGAGTGTGCACGTGTCTGTATATGTTCTTATGTGGATCTGGTAAGTTCCACTTCATTTATTCACTTTGCCATTCTTTTTATTATCCCACAATTACTTACCATTTTTTCCAGACACCTTTGGTTGTCCAAATAATCTACCTGGGCATCTTTCCACAGTGATTTTCTCTGCTGGCTCAACTAAGTGCTGACTCTGACAGTTTTGCATTGTATTACATCACACTGCCAAAATTGCACAATCCCACATCTTTAATAAACATTCACAGTTCGCCATATGTGCCTGCAGCAGCTCAAGTTTCAAGATATGAAGCTGGAAAGTGTGGAGTCGTGCACCCTCAATAAGACAATTTTTAACGGTCACAGCGGATTTTCCAGGAGGCGAATAAATGTCCTGTGTTTGTTCCCAAGCCCAACACCAAAAAACAACAACATGACCTCAAATGCTCCAAAACAGAATGAAAACCTACTAACTCACAATTCTGCAGCAGTAACTGGAAGTATCTTTCACAGTTAATGAGAATTTATACTCCCATAAAAAGAGGAGGGAGCTGATATATTAAAAGAAAAAAAAAGATTCACAACTCAAGATAATAGCTTTTACAGTAATTGCTACCCAGGTAAATCTGGTATCTGACAGGCTTTGACAGTCTAACACAGGCCACAAATAATGCTTGTACAGTGGTGGGAGTTTCTGATAAACTCTGAAGTGAGCTGTAACAAAAAATGACCTCGTAAGCCCAGATACACCCACACCGTAACAAACACCACCCCCATCCTCAACTGGCCTTGACCAAGACTTACTGTGTTGGGTGTAAAGTCTTTATCTTGCCACCTGCCCGTGAAATGTTCCACGCCTGCAGCTGAAGCCCTTTAATTGGCATGCAGCAGCTAAGGCTGACTTATTGAGAACTCTGATTGTTATACAGACTTCTGTGTCAGTGACAGGAATCTCATTAGTTCCTGGGTGCTGCTCGCCCGTGACCTGGCAGGGTCAACCAGTAACGGTACTGATGTTAGTCAAACTGTCTGCAAGAAAATGATATGAGGAGATTTTTGTTTTTTTTAATTATAGGCTTAAGTATTACAGTATTTTATTATGTTGAGAGCCTTTATGACACTTCAATGTTAAGTATTATTTATTTTTTAAGAAAGCATGAATATATGCTATGCAATGTACATTTAAACAAAAAGTTAATTAATCTCACTTTCCCTCCAACACTTACAGTCAAAGGTGACAAAACATCATGAGTGTCCAAATGTAACAATGAGGAAACTTTTCACATTTTTATTTCCTTATAGCTAACTCCTTTACATTGATAAAAAGCCAGCAAGCATTTAATTTCACCCTTCATGCATATGGATTAAATGCAAGAAATAAATGAACTGCATGTTAATAGAACTTGTGACTTTAACAATATCCTAGTTTCTCCAGCTAACGTTTTGTGTCTAATGGAAATCCCAGGGGTCGACCCTAACACACGCAACTGTGGACTCAGATGCCAACATTGGTATTTTAATACACTTAAACAGTTCCTCAGATGTTAGTTTGACTTGTGTGAATCATTAAGTGTTGAAGTATTGCATCTGTGCTAACCCTAACTGCTAAATAGCAGTGCGTGTGAATGAGGCAACCACTGAGGAATGTGGGTTGCACATGATGCAAGTTAGTATGCAGGCTTTACCACACACACACACACACACACACACACACACACACACACACACACACACACACACACACACACACACACACA
>JAOWBL010003622.1:0-12092 GCA_028564865.1 Zenarchopterus dispar | reverse complement strand
TTCTCATGAATATTTTAGAACCATGTTTTCTGGCAGAACATATGAATATGTCCAGCTGAGTTATTTTGTTGATTTTGAGTCACTATATAGTCCCAATGTATGGAGAAATGCAGGAAAATAAGTGGCTCGTTTTCCCTCCCAGATGACCCCAACTCTCTGTTCAAATTGAAATTACACACAGGAAGCAATGCTTTCCCTGTCTTACACCATCACACACCAGTGAACACTTGGATGACAAATATACCAAACACAGAAAATAACACAATTAACAAACACTGGGGAGTTAACAGAATGATTCCTTGATATTGACTTTTGTGCCACAGGGCACGTCTCAGATCCCCGTGACACTAATTTACCGCTTATTTATTGCTTTTTGGAAACGGCAACCAAACGGAAATAATGGAACTGATTTAAAGTCACAAGATGGCGAGAACAGTTGAACAGAAGTGTTTTTGTTGGAAAATATCCAAAGGGCCTGCTGCGAAGGAAAGTGACAGAACTTCCTTTGATATGTCCATCTCTGCAGCCTCGTTAAAGTAATTAAGTTCTAGTATTAGTCTGGGAGCAATAGGCAACACTGAAGCTATTGTGGCTCGCTGTGCTTACGAGTTTATAAATGGACATTAGATGATGGATGACATTTCTGTTTTGGTTATTATATTATGCAGGGTTTTTCCCCTGGGGCTTATGCCAAAAGCTTTTGGCATAAGTTACAGATCATACCCTTCTCACTGTGTATGACCCAACTTTTCAGCCACTGAGGGTCAAAGGCACTCATTCTGCTTTTGTAGTAACTGAATGAAATGTTAAAATCATATACCCTAAATCATGTAACCTGAAGTTCATTTTAAATGCATAATACTCCCTTTTCCTGCTGTACCAAGCTGGTCTTCAGCAGGATGGTCCCCCTTATGATCCAGGTCCTGATCAAGGTTTCTTCCTTCTTAAAGGGGAGTTTTTCTCGCCACTGTTTGGCGTTAAGGTTTTTCTCCTGCTAGGGGAGGGTTTACCTGCTACTCCTTGTAATTTCTTGGAGGTCATTCTCCAGGTCTCTGGGAAGCACCCAGAGACAACTCGTATTGTAATAGTTGTAAATAAGACTGAATTGACTGACTTGACTCTTTTCTCTCTGACTGATTCTCTCTTGTGCTCTGAGTATCTCCTCACAGGCTTCTTGGGACTATTTTGCACTTGGATTCTTGATAAATTAACCATATTTTTTAAAGTAAGATGATTTAACATTCTCATACTACAATAATTATGTCTGCTCTCTGCACTATTTCGCTTGTCTATTTTCCTCCCCATGAGCTTGTTTTTTATTGAAGTATGTAAATTTAGTTACTGATGGTTAGTTACGTTAATTCAGAGGAACATCTGGAAGCCAGGAGTGTGTGTGTGTTTGTCACTGTGTGTGTTTGGGGCTGTTAGATACATTCATCACGGAAGTGAACCCCCTCATTCTTCTTTGGCTGTTTTTCTTGATTCGTGGATTGTGGTATAGTCATGGTGGCAGTGGAGAGCTACAGACCTCAAATACATCAAATTTACACTTGTCTGAAAATCCCATTTCTGTGCATTCAAACAACAGAATAAACAACAACACTATCTTGTTCTCTGAAGGCCAAGGCAACCGCCTCACATTTCTGTGTGCAGGAAAAATGCTTCGGTTAAGTAACAATCATTTCCAGTTGGGAATAAATTATTATTGAAATAATATTTTGTGTGTATGTGTGTGCATATTTGTAAGAGGCTTATCAAATTTATTATTTCTTGTATTGCTGGATGTACATGACCCTGACGCTTATTTTGATGTATTAAATGTCTTCCATTTAAGCCAACTTTAAACGACTGTAAAGTTGTTTAAACTGGTTGTGTGGGAACCAATGTAAAAAGGATTTTGGAAAGATCAAGACTAAGCTGGACACTGTTCCCATCGTGTGAGAAGATGTGGATGTTGTGGACGACTACAGATACCTGGGTATTCACCTGGACAACGGTACCACACTGAGTCTGTCTACAAGAAGGAACAGAGCAGACTCCACTCTTGACAAAAGTGAGGTCCTTCAGTGATTGTGGCAAGATGTTCCATATCTTCTATAGGTCCTTGGTAAGAGTGTAGTTTTATCAGTCATGTGTTGGAGCAGCAGCATCAGTGGCTGAAAGAATCTGAACAAACAGATGAAGACAGCTGACCGTTCTGGAGATAGTTGAAGAGCCTCTAAGTGCAAAACATAAGAGAAAAGACAACATGCTCTGCACAACACAGTCATTAAACAACACTGTGTCTTCAACTGGGCTACAAAAGTCCTGGATTTTTTTTATTGTTGGAAACTTTCCACAGACAACGACAGGAATGTGTGGGAATTAATTAGAATACACTGCAGGTTAGCCTTCAACAGGAATCTTAAATACAGTTGGAAAAAAACCTTTTTGAATAATCTGGGTTTAATGCGAATCCAGTTAACTTTCTATTCTGTGCCATCCTCAAACACATTCAAAGATGACTTCCAGAATCCTGCAAAGGACTCCACGACTGTTGAAAACACACTTTTTGAACCCAACAGCTATATCCAGTTCAGTAAATTTTAGTGATATTAGTATCATAAATATGTATGATCTATGCTATCAGAATTTAGTTTTCAAATAGAAATATATTTATACAGCAGCTGGCTTTCCAGTAAATCCATTACTCTAAATGGGATCAAGGTAACTTCCTTTCATTGACATTTTCAGATGCTGCTAGTTATAACATTACTAATCTGTTTCTTTTGCCTCCTGCTTTTCAGTTTTCTCTATTTATAGAAGAATTGCTTGAATTAAATCAATTCTAATCAATTTGCACTACTGACAATTAAGTTGTAAAAATCAAGAAAAATGTTCTGAAATGAGAGCCTGCAGCTGTTAATAAGAATAATAAGTTTAATAATAAGTTTTTAAAAACAGTCAGATCTGAATAGTATTCAAATGTTTTAAATGTTGAGTATTTCCTCAAGGAAAGTGGCTTTTAAGCTTAGAAACAGGTGGGAAACCTGCATACCGTACCTGCTCCAGCTCTGCGTCAGGTCTCTGAAGAGGCCATAGTTGTTACGGTGGCTAGAAATGAGGACAACATGCTGCATAAACTGTAGAGCAACGGCAGAACCAAGAGCCTGTACACATCCTAAGTAGGTCATTGACCTCCAAAATGACAAACTCTTCAATGTGTGTAATTTGAATCTGAAAAGGATTTTTCAGTCAGGCATGTGGGTGTTAATAGAGCAGTTCCCTGGGGTGTCTGTCGGAAATATGGATGGCAAGGATGCTGGCTTTTATTTTTTAAGCAGACAATCAGATGAAGGTTGAAATGTGTATTTAGTTGCTTTGGGAACAAGGCCTTTAATTTTCTCACCATTTGATATTAAAATAACATGTATATTTGCTTGATGTCTGAAAAATGCAGTCTGGAACAGAAATAAACGCTGTGTCGGTTAAATGTTCATTTAAATCTATGTGAATCATTAATTGGACAGTATGTGGAGACATTTGCCACGTACTTCAAACTAATTAGGAATAGAAGAGGTTACTGTGTTCATTTCTGAGGTTATGTTTTAAACTTAGAGATTGTCCTGTCATCATACATGCTCAAAGGTGATCAGGTGCATTTCTCTTTTGGAGGTTGACCTCAAACAGACAGATAAACTTGATTTGGACTTCTCAGCTGTTGCTCAAACCGAGCGACCTGATGTCCTGGGTCCAGCTGTGGCCTTGCACAAGGCAAGACCGGTAACCCCTTCCATCAAATGCGATATGGCCAGTAACCTCTTCCATCGAACAGAATACGACCGTCATGGTCATATTCTACTGCTGCTGGAGCTCCAGAGGCGAACACCGACCACGCTGGAGATCCTTGAATTCACCTGGAAGCTACACCAAAGGGTCTGACCAGGTCTATTTGTGTGTCAGCTGATGGCTGGACTGTTATCAGCAGATAAAATAGGGATTCTTTCTATGCCAAGAGATTCAGTTCCAACATAGGTTTATTATCCTGGATGTGACTGAATCCTCTGGAGTGCAGCCCTCAGGTTTGGCTCACTCCAGCCCTGGCCTGAAATCTTCCCTCACAGTGACCCTCTCAACATGCAGATGGGAGGGTAGAGGAAGACTCTTCAGATACTGCTGCCAGACATGCCAGGATGTCTGATGCTCTGGATGCACCATAATCACTCAGGAAAGTCTGCTTCATTGACACAATCACACGGTTTCCCTAAAGCCACTCTTCCTGTCATAGTTGATAAACTTCTGGATCTACTCCCTTCACCGCAAAACTCTATCAAAAAGGATCATAGTACACTTAGGAACATATGATACAACGTTTCACAAGTTGGAGTGCACCAAAAAGGACTCCATTCTCCTTTTTAATGTTTTCAAGTTGTGTGGAAATGCTGATTTTATTCTCAGGCCTCCTTGTTCATGGAGCTGAGAGTTTTACTCAGAGTCTAACCCTTCGCTTCATAAGAAACACTACTTTGTTGATATTGATCATTTTAAAGCACTTTTGGATTGTTTTAAACTATTTTTTCTTTTTTTAAAGAGAGGCAGTGTCCATCTGAGCTATCCAGGTAGCCAGATTTTATCAGCAAACCTTCGTCATGCGTTTCACACTCACCCACGTGACTGACTGAATTCCTCACACCAGTCACATGGTACTCCATCCCCTCAATAACGTCTTGTCCTCGGTGTTCATCTTGTTTTCCTTGTTTCTTTCCTCCTGCTCTCTCCTCTATCTAATCAATACTAGTACTATTCCAAGGCAATTTCTTCTGTTCCTTATTTTAATGTCAGTATTAATACAAAGTTAAAAAACCCCAACAAGTCAGCAGTTGTGCAAGGAGTATTGATAACTGATAAGAATGACTTCTTTCTGGAGTAAGCCTTTGTGGCTAGTGTTTGGCCCCTGACCAATCAGATCAAATAAATTAAAACAACAACATTCACTGACCTGAGCAATAAGAACTTGAAATGTGGTTTTTTAAATATTTAATTTCTCCCATCTAAGTCTTGTAAATCTAGAGAATGACTTGATTTGTGATTATAAAATTGATTTCCTCTGTATCATGCATGTCTGGCTGCAACTGGAGGATCATGATAGTATCAAAGGTTAATTGAGTTTTCACATTCCTCCAAGCCCAGGGTGAGGAGGAGCAGTGGTAGCAATCTACAGCTCATATTTATCCAACCTAAATCACATATACTGCATATCTTTGGAGTTTGTAACTCCCAGTTTTGCTCATCCAACTTGGAGGTCACAGGAACCAGTTCTTTTGTTGTGGTTCAGGTGGATTTCCAGTTGTTGAGGTGTGGTCCAGACATCCACCTGGACAATACTTTGAGTTTATCTCTGAATTCTCAGGCTTTTTGTCTTATTTGGGTATAAATAAAGCTATTATATTGGGAGGCTTTGAAATGCATATAGATGCTGAAAGTGATTACTTGTTTTTTTCTTACTCTTGATTTTATTCTGACTTTGATTCTGAACAAGCAACAGTCTTCCTGGTGGATTCCTTAGCTTGTCTGGAAGTAATTAGATTATGCAAGAATTCAGAGTTGAATTTGAACCAGCTTTTGTCTGTATCTGCTCAAAGCTTCATTTAACTGCCTATAAAGTCAAAAGATGAAGAACTCTAGACATTCTTAAACTATTAACTTTCACCAACAGTTTCTCGTAATAAGTTAACTAGACTAGGGCTCTAGTACTTCAGGTATTGAGATATGTATTAATTTTAGTATTAATACACTTATCACTGGATGCACAGTGTCATTAGAAATTAATTTCTTAACATAAAAGTGCAATACATAAGAGCTGCTGTTGAGAACCGAACTGCTGACAGACAAACCCGTTTAAATACTCAAAAAAAAAAAAAATCTTTTCTTGTGGAAAAGGACTTCATCTTGTATTTTTTAGGAATATAACTTTGAATGATTTGCACACCAGTAGCCTATAACTAAATATTTTATTTCAAGAATATTTTTAATTCCTGTTACCAATAAATAAATAAAAAAAGTAAATAAAAAGAAAGAATAGTTTGGTTATTCTTGTTTGCATTTGTTAAATTGTTACTAGATTGTATGAGCGATCCTGAGCCTCCATCTGAACTGAACCTATTGCTCTATTCATTCTCCACTGCATTTCCCCTGTGTTATTCTGTTGGATCTTGCTCTCTAGTTTATTTCCATACACCTCCTCAATATTTCTCTGTCTCCCTCCCCGAGGCTCTTCTTTTCTTGGTGAGGAGTCTTTCAGGTCACCAGTGTTTGTCATCGAGGAAGCACCTCTCTATTATGGCAGGGATGGTGTTCTCCACACAGAGGTTGATGTGGTCCGTCACACAATCAGTCACGATGTTGATGTCTTCTCCACGTGGCTCACAGAGTACACTGTCAGCCTTAGTCTCAAAGCCCCCTGCAAAATTTCTTCAGCTTCTTGTGAACGCCTCCTCGAAGTTATTGTGGTCACAGTTGGCCTGCCTGCATTCCAAATATGTTACCAACTGAAAACATTTGTTGAGTCATAAAACGGTAAACACGGTAAAGAAGACCCAGCACTGCTGAACAACTCCAGTCCTGTATTGAAGGACTTTCTTCTCCCAGCAGGGCTCCGCTGCTAGAAGAGAGGAGATGCTACACAGAAGTAAACATCACACTGTCCCACCTTTTTGGAGATATTTTGATACACTCAAATTCAGTATTGAGTTTTTTTTTCCACTTTAACCATTATGATGTTTTCTATGTTTTATTGTGACTGAAATATGGGTTTATGAGAGAGATCATTACATGCTAATATCACCAACACTTTAAACAGCGTCCCAACGTTTTAGGAAGTTAATATTCTTGACTGGGAGCTTTAGAGTAAGACTTTAAGAACAAGGGAGAATATTGTGCTACCTTCCCACTAACTGTAATATTTTATTTTATCTTCGGTATTTGAAGGAAATAATTCATCTTTTTTATTTTTCTAAAGCTTCCGTTGCCTCCTCTTATAATGTTATTTTCAGTCTAAAGCTGAAACACTTGATTTTAAGAAAAAATGTTGCACATTGCTGAATATAAGTCGATTTGGCACACAGTGTTGGGGGTGAGTGTTGCTTTACAGGAGGAAGAGTCTGAGCTGAAATGCAACTTGTAATTAAAATTTAAAGACTGAGCACTTTAGAAGATCACTGCAATACTCTATTAGATATATGACAGAAGGGCGTCTTGACATTTAAGAATCCTGCAAACTAAAACCAAGATGAGATGTTTTCCTGCATGCCTCAGCCCCTGTAGCCAAAACGTTATTACCTGAAGAGCAAAACACGTTCTGTAAGCTGTACAAAAAAGAGAAATACTTGGAAAACAGAGAAAGTCATGGTGTCTCTATGACCAGGCTTCAGAGAGGTTGAAAAATTCTAGCAAAAGCTGATATTTTTTCTTCAGTCTAATTAAAACTGTAAATTAGAGCGTAAATAACAGGCTTAGTCTGTGACCCTGATGACACAGGCTTTTCTAAAAATTCACAACTGCAACACTCATATTTATTGAAGTAGAAATGAAGCACAACAGTGCTAAATGCATTTCCTTTCAGTGCTACAGCAGGGATGCTGTGTGTGGGCCCACACAGCTCTGTGTGAGCTGTGTATGTGTTGGTGTGTGTGTGTGAGACAGATAAGAGAATTCAGCACTTATTCAAAGTCAAAACCTTTACAGAGGTTAATGCCAAAAACTTACACTTTCATGTAATTTCACTATGAACTATAATAGCGTGTATAATAGAGGTCCAAAAATGATCAAAATTTCAAGCAGTGACAGTGTTCGTGGTGAGTTTGAAGTTGATTGAAGAAAGTATGGTAGAAATATAATTGGTTTTGATTTCATATTTTTTAAAATATAGTGATGAACTTCTGAATAAAGCCTATGTTACAGTGCATTAAATGTTTGCCTCCATGAAAGGGATCGGATCCGTGAATCTTCCCTCCCAGGGACAAACAGGTGATTTTTAATGGTTTTTTCTTTTCATACATTTGTGGCAAAACTATTAATTTCCTGTTTCATGGGGAATTATTGGTTCTGCCGGAGGTTTCTTCCTGTTAAAAGGGAGTTTTTCCTTCCCACCGTTGCCAAGTACTTGCTCATAGGGGATCATTGGATTGTTGGGATTTTCCTTGTAACACTGTTTTATCTTTACCCTACAGTGTGAAGCGCCTCGAGGCTACTTTTGTTGTGAATTGGCACTATATAAATAAAATTGAATTAATTAATTGCAATTTCTTATTTTGAAATGGCTTTCAGGTTGGACCCAATCCTGTATAAGAAATGTCAAGGTGATGCTTCCAGGCTCTGCCATACTCATGGCTGGAATGAGACCAATGAAATGATGCCACCTGGAGCCATTTTTTCCTGCCTGTATCGTCACGCTTATCGCTCAGTGGAGCAGGGACGGAGGGTGGGTCTCTTGTGTTATTTTCCATCTGATTTGGTTAAATTGTTGTTTAGGTTTCACGTACACATAACATACAATCACTAGCCAATTCATTAGGTATACGAAGTGTAGATAATAGACAAGTAAGTGTATGTTCACTGCTATTTTTTGTGTCAGGGGATTGGATCCTTCTGAAGGTTCATCCCCCATGTTGGGTAAATTTTGGGTTCTTTCAAGGTTTCTTTCTTTTCAACCTTTTGCAGAAAATGAAAAACACATTATCTGCTTACTTTGATGTCCTATGTAGTCTTGGAAAATTTTTGACTTTTACATGTATAAGGTTTCACTTAAACAGAAAATGATTGGCCATTATTTTCTTCACCATTTTTATTTAAACCCTCTTAATATGTTCCTTCACCCCAGTGGTAAACATTAGCTTACAAAAGTCCTGGTATGCTACACTGGTCACATCTTGTTCTGCTAAGGTAGGAGAAGTCCTGTGATTTATGTAAGATACGAGGACTTTTGTCCTTAACTATGAAAGTGCCTGGGGCTCATCAAGCAAGCTCCAGCAACGTGGATGCAACAACAGATAAGCTACAAAAATAAACTAACACACTTTAGCAGCTATAAATAAACACAATTGTGGCAGGATCAACAGCCCAACTCACAATGTGTAAAACATAGTAAAACAAAACTAGTTAAATGCATTAACAACATTTCTGTACCCAGACACAAATCAGCCTTGACTGTGGATCGCTTTGCAAGCAGTGGAATTGATGGTTTTTTTCCTTGGCAGACCAGCGTTCCTCTCGGTTCAGTAAACAGCTTGATTATTATGCTCCACTGGTTGTCCTGCCAGGAACATCTCTCTCTCTTTCTCTCCTAGTCTCCGTGAGGATGAGGTGATGTAGCATCGGTACCACAGCTGGGCTTCCTTTGTTTCCGGGTTGGTCTTAAGACATTTACATTTTCGGGGGTGCACTGGTCTCTCATTTGGCTTGTCAGGGGATCGAAATAGTTGTGGGTCGCTCCATTGCAGTGCTGTGGCCAGACAGACTGTAATAGCTATTTCCTGGCAACCGGACAGCTTTGTCAGACATGGTGGTGGAGGAGGCAGGGTAGTTGCCCAGTAGTTTGTCACGCTAAAGCCCAGAATGAGGAGAGAGGAGTTCTGTGTTGAACTTAGTGAGGGAGAGTTTGTGAGAGAGCTTGAGGCAGAGAGAAAGAGAGAGAGTGTAAGGGAGCAGCTGCTCTTTATAGCCGGGCCTGGGCTGCTGCACAGCAGCAGGGACCCTTGGTGTGTTCTGGGGTCCATGCCAAATGAGAGGCCAATTCCCTATTACAGAGGTGCCATAAACAGGCAAAGAGTTGGGGTCTCCTGGCAACAAAAAAAGTTACTTAATTTCCTGCATAGTTCCAATGTATTTTGGGACTATATTGACACAAAATTAACAAATAATTAAGCTGGACATATTCATATATCCTGCCAGAAAGCATGGTTCTGAAATATGTATAAGATAAAGCTCTTACATTCTGTATTCTTAAATGGAAGGGCAATCTACTAAGAACTAGGATAATATTTTTATTATCAATGCAATCAATTTATTTGTGTATGAAAGTTTTCATGTAATATTGTGCTTCTGCTTCTTGTCTAAAGCTCTGTGTTTTGATTCAGCCCCTCCTAATCTGTCTCCTGACAAAGAAAATGCAAAAACACAAATGTTGAAGGAAAACGGGAGCCATGTCTGAAGTGATGTTAGTGTAGGCCTATAATTTATTTAATTAAATTTTATATTTTCATTAATCACTTCACTTTTTCTGTGGACTTATTACTTTCACTGTCAGTAAATCAAAATCACCTTTTTCTTGCAGATCCGAGTTTCTGCTGCTGCTCCCTTTTCTGTATATTGCCGGCAATAATTACCACCTGTACTCAGTGGAAATTACGCCCATGTTCTAACTGATGCACAAATAACTGTACACCTGAAGGAGAAAACCAGTGTTGAAGTCTAAGTATGTCTTGCTGCTGATCTGATGCCTCATTCGCACAGGTTTAAAATATTCTGGGGATTCACAGTAATTTGTAATAATCACGAAGTATGTCCGTGTTTTTAACCCTGTCCAGCACCGTGTCTGTGTAATTTGCAAAGTGAAAATCCCCTCGCAAGTTTCCTACCTTACTTCAGCAAACACCAAGGTCTTGAGATCATTTTAATCCCGACCGGATGCATATCAGTGATTCGGTGATGTGCAGGCCCGAATCTTAAAAAAAAAAAAAATTCCTCCCCTTGCCTTTTCTGCATCTAATCCCGGTGTAATTGTGGCAGTTACGGTATATGCTGTGATACATATTAGGACTTCAGCCTATATCCAGTCCATATGGTGTAATGATCTGATACTTTTAGATGATAAATTTATAGAAATTAATCAATACGAGTTCTTTGGGAATTGGCCAAGACATCTGGATGAGCAGGAGAACGATAATAAGATGACACGTGTGGCTGCACCATTCAGTAAATAACTTTGTTTTTTTCTTTTTTCTTTTTTTTTTTTTAAATCGGTCTCAATGCCTCAGTGGCAGCAAAACACCTTTGGGGCTTTAATAAAAGCTCCAGTTCTGTTTACTGTTAAATTTAAAGTCATTTAGGAGTCAAAGGAAGACATTTGTGTGGCTTTTAGGGAGAAGTTGAGGCAGGCTCTGGGTGGCCAGGAGATGCTTCCAGATGACTGGACAACTGCAGGTAATGTGACCAGCGAGGTGGGAAAGTACTTGGTGTGTCATCTGGGAGGAAGGTAGACAAGGAGACTTGGTGGTGGAATAAGGAAGTACAGGAGTGTATACAGAGCAAGAGATTAGGTAAGAAGAAGTGGGATACTGAGAGGATTGAAGAGAGTAGGAAGAAGTGCAAGGAAATCCAGTGTAAGGTGAAAGCAGATGTGGTAAAGGCCAAACAGAGGGCTTGTATGCTTGGTTGGACAGCAAGGAAGGAGAAACTGATCTGTACAGCTTAGCGAAGCAGAGAGAGAGAGATGGGAAGAATGTGCAGTGGGTTAGGGTAGTGAAGGACAAAGAGAGAAATGTATTGACAGGAGCCAGAAGTGTGATAGGAAGATGGAAAGATTACTTTGAAGAGTTGATGAGTGAGGAAAATGAAAGAGAATGAAGAATAGAAGAGGTGCCTGTTGTGGATCAAGAAGTACCAAAAATTAGTAAAGGTGAAGTTGGGAAGGCATTGAAGAGAATGAAAAGTGGAAAGGCAGTTGGTCCTGATGATATACCTGTGGAGGTATGGAAGTATCTGGGAGAGGTGGCAGTAGTGTCTTTGACTCAGTTGTTCAATAAGATCTGAGAGAGTGAGAGCATGCCTGAGGAATGGAGGTGAAGTGTGATTGTACCAATCTTTAAGAACAAGGGAGATGTGCAGAGTTGTGGAAACTACAGGGCAATAAGGTTGATGTCCTGTACAATGACACTGTGGGAAAGGGTCATAGACACTAGACTAAGGACAGAAGTTCAGTTCAATTCAATTCAATTCAATTTTATCTATATAGCGCCAATTCACAACAGAAGTCCCCTTGAGGCACTTCACACTGTAGGGTAAAGATAAAACAGTGTTACAAGGAAAATCCCAACAATCCAATGATCCCCTATGAG
>JAOWBL010003621.1:0-12093 GCA_028564865.1 Zenarchopterus dispar | reverse complement strand
TGTGTGTGTGTGTGTGTGTGTGTATATGTATGTATATATATATATATATATATATATATATATATATATATATATATATATATATATATATATATATAAACACACATTTTCCTAAAACTATAGTATGTATCATGTGTGTTATTTGTTTTATTTTTGACTATATGATGTAATACTTTGCCTTTCTCTTTACCATCTCTCTTCCACTCAGGAGGACTTTCGGAATAAGGTTCAAGATTACATCAAGCATTACGCCAGATGATAGAAGCACTGGCTACTGATGTCTGCCTGCACCAACCAAACTGCTCTACCTTGACTCTGCTTCATCTGGCCAACTCCTCCACGTTTGTGAATCAGCAGAAGACTCTTTGACTCCTGTCACTCCCCTCCTCCCGACACCACAGCCTCGCCGACGACCCTTTGTCCGCCCATTTGCAATAAACTTCACATTGCAAGATTTAAATAAAGAAATGATAATGAAAAGAAAAAAAAAAACATGAATGCTTTGAAGGGAGGACCCGCAAATGAAAAATATGCTTTAATCATCTCTTTCAGTTGAGTGTGACAATGACCACAGTGTGTCAAATGTGGCAATATCAATGAATGCCACCTTCCTCTTGGGAACGAGCTACGGCAGCAAACAGCAAGAGGTCTGACTTGAAGAAAAGAGAAGTTACACTTTGCTGTTTAAAAAAAAAAAGAAAAGGAATCAAGAGAAAGTACATCTGTTACTATGGGTTCTCCGTTCCAGTGCCTGCATTGTTTGTTGCTTAAGAGAAAGTGCATGGAAGTTTGCAAACGTAGACACGCACAGAACACACGCACTTACTGTCTAATTCTGTCACAAAAAAGGTCAGCATTCTCTGTGTGCATACACACACACACATGAACAGATTTATATGTCACAAAACTCTCAAGCTGAAAAGCCTGCAATCCCATTAGACAGCATGTGAATGATCTCGTTGACCCACGTTGTTTTACGTCTCACCTGTAACACATCTGAAGACTGTTGTGCAGACATTGTTTCTTTAAACTCCAGTGATGAATACTGCCATAAAAACAACAGCCAAATGTAGTCTTTATTTTTTCAGTGTCACCTTTTATCTTCACCACGACACTCTTGTCACTGTTTTTTTTTTTTTTTTTTTGTGTCATTGCCTCTCTCTTCCTCTCACACCCACAAGATCACGTCATCCCTTTTCACATCGAGTATGGAGCGTTTCATTCATACTAACAGTGCAGTCAGAAAGTGTTCTGGCACATTTCTGGCAAGTTGTCTCTCTATTTAGGTGCTATGAGTTTAAAATGTACAAAATCCAGAGTTACATGGAGTGACATAAACAGTTGAGATGATGATGTGAGCTCAACTGCATTTTGACAAATACTTCAGCTTATGTAAAGGATTATGTATGCAAGAGAAATAAATGTTTAAAAAAAACAGGGAATGATTGATTTGAGAAGTTTAAAAGCTCCGTTTGAGCACGCCTCTGATGATTTAAGATTAATGTTTTGAAAATGCTATGTTCATTCAGCACCAGTGGAAGCAGAAAGGGATAAAATAGTGTGAAACTTTGGAAACTCCCCTGCTCACTACATGTAATACACTGGCTGTTGTGTGCAGCAGCAGATTTTCCTCTTCCTGCTGATGGTCCATATTAAGCTCTATGTTGCATTAAAATACAAGTCTTGGAAACAAGAATGACATGTGACCTAAACTTCTGTAGTAAGTAATAAAAGCTGCAGTTCAGGAGCTAGAGGATGGACCCAAAGCTTCAGCACTATGCTAATAACTTTTTTTTTTTTTTTTTTTAATCTTTTTTTGCTGTAAAAGTAATACAGGAGACTTTCTGTGAATGTAAACATCAAGTGTAGAAAACTTTTTGTTGTTTTTTTTAGGCATCATCGCTCACCATGTCTCTTGCTGATGTGGATTTTATGCTCATTTGGGGCAGGTACACAACTATAAAAGTATACAAGAGGCCATAATGTAGTGGAGCTATAGTACTTCCAGTGCTGTAGTATATTCCTAAATCTGTCAGTTGTTTTACTATAATTGCATTGACAAACCTCAGTGAAGCATCAGAATCTGCAGGAAGAGACCACATGAAGGGAGAGGAAATGGCTATCCAGACTGTTTTCTTATTGTGTTGCTATTTGATATATGGTGATGCCATCTTAAATTGCATCAAATTTGCAGTTTTCCACATATCTCTAATTTTAGTAGAACAGATGAAGGGGTATTTTAACAGGTGTGTCATTTAGACACCCCGTTATTCTGACCACCTAGTGTTCATAATGTGGCCCCCTCATGCTGCACCTCAGCCACGGGATCTGAAAAGAAGTTTTAGATGATGCTTGTGTAGCACAAATGGAAAATCAGTTATAAAGCATACATGTTCTCCATATCCTTTGTAAGCTATGCACCAATCTTGGGTCCATAAAGTGATGGTTTGGAAAGAATTCATGTACTTTTACAACCCTACTGACAGCCACATTATGGATAACAACTTATATAATGTGGACGTTATCCCTTAACCTCACACTTTTTCCTTTCGTTTTTAATTTTATTTTATTGTTATGTGTTGCATGGAGCCAATCAAATAAAGACTTTGTGGCTGCACTGTATAAACTCTCATTCTGCTTTCTGAGGGACATTTCCCCAGTTAAATTGTAGAGCTTATTGTATAAAGGATCAGTCATGTCTCTGCTGGTGTTTGCTCTCTGAACCTGTTTGTCTCGAAGGCGACTAGTTAGTGAGTGCTTGTGAGCAAGCCAACTAACTAATTCTCACTTTGACTTCCTTTTACACGATACTGAAGTAGGACAACCTGCAGTAGTGTATGCTTGATCAGGTACAAGTTTGTGTGAAAATAAGATGAGAAAGCCATTGGAAGCTAAGATGTTTGCTGCTAGAAGAGTTTGTGAACTGCAGCGCCTTGATAGTCAATTTGTTTATGCTCATCGCTATACACAACAAACCAATTGCATCGCATGGATCCCATTTGTTTTCTGTGGAAAGCAAACAGATATGGTCCATGCCTATACAAAGCATGTCAAGAGGTCAGCTCACCGACAGTCAAACATAAAAGTTAAGCTTGGCCCAACTTTTTGCAATCAAGCAGATGTTCTCCTAAATCATTCATAAAGTAAGGAAAGCTCAAATGCTCATCTCGGAGAGACAAAATAGAAGAAGCAATGCAACTGGAAACAAAATCACTAGATGACTAGATATAGCGGTCACACGGCCCAACTCAATGAACGTGTATCCTCCTTCAGCCATTGAGGCTCCAGTGTTCCTTGTTTGTGGCTTTTTCCTGACCTTGGCTAACACACGCTTCCCCCCACTGAGTTTCATGTCTGAAGAGGGAAATGGATATGATCTTCCAGTGTTCTTGCATCGAAACATTTTTGTTGATGAAGATACAGAAATTGAAGAAGGTATTCCACCTGGTTGTTAGGCAGCGCTGGTTGGCACAGTATTTTTGCAGTTTGATGAATTAGGCCAGAAGTGACGGCTCTCACATCCCAGGACTGGACTGAAGAGTAAAGTTTTTGTTCATTTTCCTTTAAATTTGATGCTTTTAGTAAGCATTCACAATTTATCCAATAGGAAGATGTGGGTTTGTATCATGTTTAAGAGGGGGATGTTACATTTCGCTGAGTCAGCTGCTTTTTGAATTACCAGTAATATTTCCAGAAGTAGCTGCTAGTATGTCTTCACAGCTTATAAACAAGTTTATGAAAGAGTATATTGCTGAACTAGCTGATTATTAATTATTCTTAAAGTGAGTGACATCTGCAGTTATAATGTGAAGTCTTTTTTTCTTCAACCGTGCTGGGTCAGTAAAGACCAGGAGATTTCATGGCACAGCCAGGACTTTTCACTCTGTCTGGAAATGGCATAATAGAAATCATTGGCCATCTCTGGTCTAAAGGATTTCTTCTTTAATGTGTTACACATGAGGATTCACGTTGATCCTTTATGCCTTATGTTGCATCCTGTAATTGAGTGGACAATAAGAGCTGAATATTATACTAAACGTATCACCACAGATCCATTGACTAAGAGAGAAAGGAGTGGGCACACCCCTCATCTTAGGTGTGTTCTGGTATTTTAACATATTACACCTCACCCCTGTAAAAATGGAGGTTTTTGTGCTCATGTGGACGCACATGCGTGTTTAGCTACATTGTGATGTGGAGATGATTTGACTTGTTAGCGCGCTCCGGTTTCCTCTTGCCATTTTTTGTTCTTTTCTTATTCCGGCCCAGGGTTTCACTGCTCATATATTTTCTCTCCCTGGTAAAAGTTACTGTAACAACCAGTGACACTGGCCTGAGCCAAAATAAAGGAGCCTGGAGTATAAAAAAAAGCATCCTAAAAAAAAAAAAAAAAAAAAAAAAAAGTGAATATGGTTGTTCAGCAGCAGAAGGATTTAGACTCACGTAGCAGCCTTTCATCATGAAGCCATCCTACTTAACTGCAGTGACAGTTAAGTAGGATGTCATGGTCTTTTTTGCCCCTTGGATATGATGCTTGACTCAGTGTATCTCATCTTGGCCTTATTTATACTCTGAGCTCATATTCCTTTCTGGAGAACATGTGTTGACTCCTTTAATTTGGCAGCCAGCAGTTTTTTTTTTTTTTTTTTTTTTTGTTTTTTTCACCTACCAGTTTACTTTTGGGAAATGTCTGTACATGAGATCAGATTCATCTTTTGGCCAGAAGGAGAAGGTCATAAGCCTGCTCCCACATCCTCAACCTTGTCTTTGTCAGATTGTATATTCATTTTTTTTAAGATATATTAAAAAAGAATATACATAATATTGATGTGATTTTTGTTTGTCTTATGCACTTCTTTGTACCTAAAGATATTTGACATTTTATTCAAAACAATGTAAAGTACAGGTTTGCCAAAATGACTACATCATCTTTTATTCAGTTTTTTAGTGCTTATTTGCTATAAAAATGAGATATCAGTTGTATAAATTGCAGTTTTAGGTCCTTGAAAGCACACTGGTATCTGACTAATATGACTAATAATCTAAACCACCAAACATGTGAAATGGGCTTATGAAGTATAAAAGACTCAGCTGTGTGTGGACGGTAGGAGTCTTTTTGATTCTGCTGTTGTGGCAAACTTAATGAATAGCCTACACTTCCAGCAGGTTTCTTCCTGAAATGCAGGAAGCAATATGAAAAGTCATCATAAACAGTACTAACTGCAGTGGCACAAAAAAGCATGCTGACTTATGGGAATTAGCTGATTTTCTGCATTAATTTGCTATAAAATATGGCCTGATCGTCTTCTAAGTCACAATAAAAGACAAATACGGTGTGTGCAAGCTGATAATTCACAAATAGTCACAATTTCCTTTGTTTCCAATCCATACACCAATAAAATTCACAATGCTGCAAAAGGGGTAATCACAAACCATTAACCTCAACAAAAGCTAACTGGAGTCAGCAGTTGTGACACCTGGGATCATATAAATAAAAATGTGTTTGGAGGTGTGGTTTAAAGCAATTTTGACAAAAGACGCTCAGGAATTTTAAGTTTGCTGTTCATAAGAAGAATCTGCTGATGCAGAACACCAAGGAGAAAGTGACTACTCTCCAAAAGAAAAAAAAGAAAGAAAGAAAGAAAAGGTTCTTCATGCCTGAAGTTTTTTGAAGACCACCTTAGGAATCAAAGATTATTGAGAAATATTCCATGGACTGGTGGGGAAAAAAAGGTGAAATTGTTCAGGAAGAAAACATCTGTAACAAAAAGGGCATGGCTTTGCAACATCAAAAGATAATCCTGATGGTGAAGCATAGCGGAGGGAGCATCAGGATTTAGGTTTATGCCACTGCCTGAGGGCCTGGACCATTTGCCATTATGGAAGGAAAAATGAGTTTCCAAGTTTACCAAAATATCTTACAAGATGATGTCATGGTGGCTACCCACCAGCTGAAACTTAGCAGAAACTGGGTGATGCAGCATAATAAGACTAAACATTGAAATAAATCCACTACAGTATGGCTTCAGAAAAAAAAAAAAAGAAAAAAAAAAGCATTTTTGAAATGCCCAGTCAGAGTCCAGACATCAACCTGATAAAGATATTGTGGAATGACCTTAAGAAAGTCATTCACACCAGAACCCCTGCAAATGTGGTTGAGCTGAAGCAGTTCTGAAAGCAGGAATGGTAAAAAAAGAAAAAAAAATCCAGAACGTAGTGAAGATCTAAACCAGAGATGCTGAAAATACTAGCTTGAAGTTGTTGCTGCCAAAGGTGGTTTGAACAGGCATTGACTTCAAATGTTCACTTACTTTTTCTCCCAGAACTATGACTGTTTTATGGCTATGCTCAATAAAGACACAAGAAAACATAACTGTGTTTAATCAGTTTAAGCTTACTGTGATTGTCATTTATAGGTGAAACTCAAATCACATTTTATGACAAAAAGTGGTCACATTATGCTCATTTACAGGCATCTATTTCTGGAGTAGCTTTCCACTTAGCATAACTTCAAAAACCTGTAAATTTTTCAGAACAACAAGACCAAGAATCAGAAACAGAGGGGCTTCCTAAAATTAGCATTGCTGACTCAAGTGTTGTTTTGATTGGTTGACTTTTTGGAGGCTTGCTGAAGGGCAGACGTGATGGCTCCTGAACACAAACAACTCTTGTTGCCTGTCAGATTCACATGTTTTCAACATAACACAATGAACAGCTAAAACAGATTCGCTGCTGAGTGATTACTGTCTTCATTACCTGCTATTGTGCATCATTATTATCGACATTTTTCACTTACTATCTCTATGTATGTTTTTCTGTATCCATTCATGCTAACAGGTGAATTGTGAATTGTGCTAAAATGCTGACTGAGTCAGAAAACGTCTGCAGCTAAGAAGTGTAAAAGCTACGTTTGACTCCAAGGCTGCCAGCAGTGAAGGCTGTCCTGATGTGATAATCAGTGATTTGATTGTTTTTTATGTGAGATGCTTTGAAGAAAACAGATTCATTTTTCTTCCTCACATGACACAGAGCATAAAAGTGAGACTCAAAAACTATGGTGATATTGATATGTCAACTTTTTACTTACCTCTTGTGGTTCAGACTCAGCTTCTAGCATTGGAAAAGCACCAACTTTTAGCTTCATTCTTTCTGCAAATCCTGCCATGTACTGGGCTTTGTTCATAAAACACTTGTCTGTGAAGAGGTAGATTTGCTCTATTGCTGACCTGGAAAAACAAACTGGTCATCCAACTTTGCTTCATGACCAAAAACTTATTTTTTGGAGTCATACTGGGAACAAAAGCAACATTTCATTGTAAGAAGTACATAATAATACTAAAATGTATGTATTCTGAGCATCAAAGTTGAGATTTCATTATAGCACTGTTGATAAATCAGAAAATACCAAAAAGCTATATATGGTCACTGTAGGTTTATTTCAATTCTTTTACTCATGTAGCTTAAAACCACTTCATTAGCCCATAATGTACATGACTAATTGTTGCTGCTTTCTTAACTTTTGTAAATGCCTAAAATAATAATTATACATTAATTTGTGTTGCCTGTTGTCTCAACAGGAAAAAGGCACACACTTGTCAAGATGCACACCCAAAATATCTGAATGTGCCTCACTCAGTAATTCCCACATTTGGCTTTCCTGAGAGAAAAACGCAGGCAGTGAGGTGTCTTTCAATCACACACACATATGCACACACACGCACACCTGCAGTCACTGTGCTTGGCTATGGAGGATCCACACTCATACTGTACACCTGCCCTGTGGCTACAGCACACTGCATTATCCAAGCTCCAGTGACAGCTGACAACATCAATAGGGTAATGACATGGGTGAGGGCCATAAATCATATTTTCTGTTTCCAACACACCTATAGAGCTTATTGAGTCTGAATACAATATGAAACAAGTTTTCTACCACCATTCTCAATCAATTCGGAGCAATCGTTGCCCTTGAGCAGCTTTGCTGAGGAGGTGGAAAAATAATGAGTCTGCAGAAACTGTCCCGACAGAGTTCCTCAGGACAGCACACCTGCCGGCCACATTAAGGAAAAGATTAATTGGCTCAAATGATGGGTTATTTATCATATAAATTGGCTGCAGTCAGAACCTTTGTAAATGGGGAGATGATTTGTATTTCTTTAAATTTATGTAAAAGAAGGCTTACGTTGAAGTGGGAATTTAAATCTGTGCATAATGGTAAAGATAATTAATGTAAAGCTAAACCTTAATTTTACTGTGGATGGCAGTAGTGAGTGTCTTTTAAAAATACAAAGGCAGATTTCATTTTCAGTGTTTTCTCCCCATTTCACAGAACATAATTACACTGACAGCAAAGAATACTATTACACCATAAATGATAACAGTTACACTTGAAATGTGGTTTTGTTGTTTTGTTTTAATTAAAAGAGGTTGAATTTGTTGTTATTGTAACCTGTCATTTATTGCAGTTTACTTTTATCTGTTCAATTGTAAAACCAAAAAGAAAAAAAGATTAAGGTGTGAAATAAACTGCAATGGAGTTTGAAAACAAAATATTACTGTGTCTGATTGGAGGGTGTGTTTGCCGGGGGGGTGCAAAAAATTTCTTACAAACAAAAGTTTGGGAACCACTGTATTAACCTATGATGTAAACTAATGTTAACTTACATTTACTCCGATCAAATTTGTCCACATCTGCTTCAGATTTCACAAACAAAGTGTCATCTAACGACTGCCAAAGCTGTAACGAAGCCTGCTTTATTCGCTGCTCCGGTTGGAGCTCTGTTTACAGTGGCTGCAGCTGTAATCAGACCTCCAACTAAACTCACTGGATCGCTAGCTCGATCCTACGGTCCTTGTTTCTCCTCCAGTTTGACCTTTGCTTTGAAATATCAAAAATACCTGTGAGTCCTTGGTTTATCAAACACATCTTTGTAAATGTTGTTAAAGTTGAAAAAACATGGCTGCTTCCAGATGTGAGTGTGCAGTGTTTGGTGTTGACAAACGGTACTGACGAAATGGGCATGGTAATCCTCTTCCTGTTATGTTTTTTGTTTCACTTTTTGTCATTACACATTCCCAGTTTCCCAGTTGTAATCGAATGCTTTGCTCTCACAGATGGTGTCATTATTTAAGATAATTTACGTCTGTGTGTGTTTTCAGTCCACTTGGCAGATGTTTTGTGACAGCTCCATATTTCCCTACAGGATCTCTGAAGAACAGTCTCCTCCTTCTATCAACCTATGACCTCCTTCTATTGCTTAAATTTGAGGGAAAAAATGTTTTTGATATTCTATATATGTTTAAACCAATTTACTTGCCTCTTACTGTATTCCAAACTTAATTCCACTGTAAGTTTGGAATACAGCTGGACCCCCAAAGTTCATACATTTTTTTTTACAAAACTAATGTGCAAGTGCTGTAACAACCCTGTTAGAGAACATGTTTTTTTTTAAAAGCTTTATTTAGTTAATAAATGAAGAACAGAACAGAAGGCACTGCTTGGCAGGAGCTGAGAAAAGAAGTCAAAGAAGAAAAAAGTAAACAGGAAAATAAATCAAGCTGAGCAGCACTTAGCATGAAAGAAATATTAATTACATAGGTGTATGATGTGAACAGAGAAGTAATGACTTCAGCTACTGAATTTAAAACATGTATTAAAAACACAGAAAGTAGAATTAACGGAATCCCGTAAAATGACGATGCACTATGTTAAAAAAAAAAAAAGAAAAAAAGAAGAAGACCTTTAAAAGACTAACATGTGTCACCCTCTCACATCTAAAGGCCATAAGCTAAAAGTAACACAGGTGAATCTTCAGTAAACAGAATAGATTAAAACTCACAAACTGCAGTTCAGTATTTGGGGTTTAGAGATGCTTCTTTATGTCCAAGATTACACTTTTTATTGTGAACACTGCAGGTCTTCCCCTTTCTGTCTTGCTGGTCCTTGTGCAGTCTCTGTGTCCCTATATGAAAGAGAGATGTATGTTCCTGCAGCAGTGCTGTTTCCTGCTTTGTGGGGGCCCTATGCAAGATGGGGTTTGCCTTACCACAGTGGAGAGATTCCTGATCCATTATATGATCCATAAACATGCCACAATCTATTACACTTAACAAGCAAAACAAGCTACAGTCATGGCAACCGCTCATACTGAAGTCATAGTCTTAAGTGGAGCTACTCAACTCTAAAATCTATTTATGTAGCACATTTAAAGAACAAAGCTGACCAAAGTGCAAGGAAAACAATAATCTTCTAGATGTCAACATATAAAAATGTTTACTTAAAATTTTGTAAGCAAGAAGTAAAGATTTCACAGTAACACAAAATCTCACACAAAAAATGAAGAAGTTAAGATAAGAAACTCAAACTTTATTGATCCCATAGAAGGTCAAATTCACCTGTTAAAGCAGCTCAAATAAAGGGAATGATGGGCACCTGTCAGTCAAAGCAAGAAAGAGATCTGTGTGAGAAGATCAAAAAGAACATCCTGGACAAGCATGTAAAGGCGAGAACAGTGTTTCTCAGCGCTGGTCCTCAGGGCTCCCTGTCCTGCATGTTTTAGATGTTTCCCTGCCTCAACATACCTGACTAATTAATCAGCTTGTCATCAAGGTTGCCAAGGCTTGTCATCAACTCTGTTAATGACACGTTTGTATCAGGGTGTGTTGAAGTAGGGAAACACATTAAACATGAAAGACAGCAGGCCCCGAGGACCAGGGTTGAGAAACACCGGGTTAGAAGATGATCTCCAGGCAGACTAATGTTCCTGTGAATACAGTTGGAAATTTCATTCAGAAGTTTAGGCTCCACAGGACTGAAGCTAATCGCTCCTCCTCATGGTCAAAGCTGGAACTTTATTAGAAGTTTCACCTGCTCTATGTTCACAGATACAAAAATAAAGCATTCAAAGAAAAGGGGACTGTGGCTAAATGTAAAACATGGAGAAGGCTCGGTTATGTTTTGGATCTACTGTGCCGTTTGTCTTGAATCTGTTTAGGTTCAATGAAATATCAAAATTATCAAGGTATTCTAAAGACAAAGGTCTCAGTCACAGGGCATGGGTCTTCCAACAGGATAAAGACCCAAAACACACAGCTAAAACCAGCCAAGAAACACTAAGAACTAAACACTGGATCATTCTGAATTGTCCTTCCACAAGTCCTGATCTAAATCCTGTTGAACTTTTGTGGAAACAATTTTCATTAGTACTTGCTCAGTAAATTATTATTACTATTATTTTATTATTATCACTTTTGTCAGTTTCAAGTTATTTCTCTGACTATTGTGTTTTTTTCTTTCTTAAATTGAAACCTACCAACAAATTCGTCCACACGTTTATATCTCTAGAGTTCACCCCCTGTCTAAGATTGACTTTTCTTCATCAATAAAAGTTATGTTAATCATTATATTCTTTGCTGTGTTTCCGAGTTATTATACTTAATTTTCATAAAAGTATTAAAAGATTTCATCCTAAATAAGAAAAAAAAAGTAGTACTTTAGTAAAATCTAACCTTTGAGGCAGAAGTCTCTCTTTCACTCAGTGTACATCTAGATGTCAGCAAGGAGGACTGATTAATATTGAGTGTATTAATCATTTCCATATATTCTAAGATAACTATGGAAAAAAAGAAAACACACTAACTGCAGATTTGTCAAAAAATTGTCAAAATGGGGGGTTTCTGCTTCATTAATTACAAGAGATTCTCCTATTTGCCAGTTAGAACTGACACCAACAATGACTTACTTTCTCTTGAAATTGGTTTATCTATGAGGCCTCTCCAGACACAGTTTTCAGCATCCATGGGGATGAAAGACTGGACTGGGAATGAAAGGACTGGATTTTCACTTAAAAATGGGGAACACAATGGAGGTACAAAGACCACCAAGGAGTGCTCAGTGTCAAGTAGGTATAAACATTGACTGGGATAGTTTTAATACATGAATTCTGTCATTGTGAAATCGGATTGGAATGACAGTCTCTCGCTCTAAATGTACCATGCAGTATTTTGGAACTTGCTACTGTTAAGCCGAAGCTTGACGAGGAACTGAACCCACAATGCGGATTGCCAAACAAACGAAGTTTAATCTCTTAAAGA
>JAOWBL010003620.1:0-12094 GCA_028564865.1 Zenarchopterus dispar | reverse complement strand
GTTATATTTAGTCATTTCTAGAGTTCAAAAGAGAACAGTTACCCATAATTTGCAGCAGTAAGCTCAAATTCTAGAGTAGATGAATTTTTACCCCGAAGACCCCTTAAATTGAACAGCCAGGTCCCAACTAGACTAAAATCAATTTGATTATTCATTAACACTGTTTTCAGTCTGCTTCCAATCCACTTTTAGGAACATTTGATTTTTTCTTTCTTCCATCTGCAAATCCTTAATATTTTTAGTCAGTAATGCCAAAACAGTCCGACCGAAAATAATAGCAAATCTGCCCCTTTACTGGTTTTAAAAGCTTTTTTTTTTTTTTTTTTACAGTGATTTTTCTACTTATGGAGGATCATTAGGCTTATAAGCTTTTATTGAGAGTTGCCCAAGTTATATGTAACTCACTACTAGGGTGTCTGCTTTTTAGGGACACAGAGCATGACACGCCCCCCCCCCCAGCAAATGTTAAATAAAACAGTGTCAACCAAGACTGCAACATCCAATGTTGCTTGTTTTATGTTTTAGATGCTTCCCTGCTTCAACATGACTAATTCAAATGAATGGCTCACCATCAGCCTGTTATCAAAATCTTCACAAGTCTGTTCATGTTGCATTCATTTCAGTTAGGTGTGATGAAGCAAGGCAGCATCTAAAATATGCAGGACAGTGGCCTTCGAGGCCCTGAACTGGGCAACCCCGGTGGAAGGAAATGCAGTATTATTAAGTGCAGACTTTGGCTGTTTAACAGCTGACATCTAGTCAGTATTGGTTTCTATTCCAGCTCAAACCTGCTGTTTACACCATTGTTAAGGCACATCTGTGTGTTATCTTCTGTTGACGGTGATATGTTATGGGCTTGGCAATTCAGGAAAGGTTATGTAGAGTAAATCATTAAGTGAATGTGTGCAACTATGTATTTTCTGAACTTTTTGTTTCATTCAGTTCTATTATACTACAACAGTTGAGTTTACAAACCAAAACATGATTTGTGGTGGATCAAAATTTTCCATTTTGGAGTGATACGTCCCTTTATTAGTTTGGATGCTAAACTAAACAAAGGTTTCACATTTTAAAATGAAAACGTGCCGGTGTTGATGTAGCCGAAGACATCCTTATCTGTGGGGACTCACACTTTGGCAGTTGTTAAGGAGCTGTTAAAGTCACATGCGTTTGGGTCGCTGACGTCTGTCACTTGTTTATCTAACTTGGCCAATAAGCAAGATATTTAGATCTCGTCTTCCAAGACTCAAATTATTGTGAAAGCTCCTGTGAACACCTCACAGACACCAGTGACCCCAACAACTAACAGCATGGGCAGGTGGGTCAGCAACATATATTCAGCACCAAAATCTCGTACGGTGTGAAGATCCAATACCTGAACCTTTCCATCAGTCAGAAAGAACCAAAAGGTCTTATAGATGAGGGGTTAAACCACATTAAAGACTGCTACCCTTTTTTTAGAAACACACTTATGATTGCCATGACTAAGCAGGTCTGTTGAAATAAACACAAAAACTTGTGCTACAAGAAGTATTTGCACTCAGTAATGTCAGCATTAACTGACATGTCTCAGGGGTCTTCAGGTAGGAACCTCCACCTAATGTCACCTCCAGCAGACTCGGGTTCCGTTCATGCCGGCTCCCGGTAGTGACAGTGCCGATACAACCTTCCCCTACACCTAACAGAAGCAAACACATTTAGAATTCGCTTCATTTGTCTACAAAGGAAAGTCACTGGAATAGTTGAAATCATTAGAAAATAATGATTTCATAATAATAGAAGAATATTCTTCTATTACAGAAAGGTTTCCTGAATACCTCATTTGGACCCCTCAAAGAATCAGAAGATGAGAGCAACATGGAGGACCTGGATCAACCAGTTGACTTTAAGGATCTTCCTGGCCAGATTGACTGGAACGCCAGGCTTCCTGCCAATATCATCGTTCCCAGAGTGGAGATCCACAGCCTGGTCCTGGACTTTGCTGCTGTTTCCTTCTTGGACATGTCCGCCCTGAAGGGGCTAAAAACAGTGTGTGATTCTTCTTAGTATCGTTACTGTTTATTTTCATCCAACATTTTGTAAAATCATCTACATTTGATTCTTTGCAGACGTTGAGGGAGCTTATCCGCGTTGAAGTCGAGGTCTACATTGTGGCATGTGATTGTAAGTATGAAACTACAATCTGTTGTAATCAAATCAAAGCAGATTAAAATGGAAACAAAAAGAGAATTATAGGACCCATAAGAGTTGAATGTTTGTTGTAAGGCTGAATTTGTCTTTTGTATTTGATCAACAACTGAAGTACACAACAATACTAATAGTTTCTGAAATAAAAGTATCATTTGAACTGATTTACTAAAGGCCTGTCTTTCTCCGTTCTGTGCACATTCATAAAATGGGCATTTTAAAAAAAAATCATTTGATGTCTTCAACAAAAAAAATACACCTATCTCCAGACACTTTCATTTGTAAGAAAAGCAGGTTTAAGTTGATACAAATTAATTCAAAAACTTTTTCTTAATCCCTTAAAGGGAAATTCTTAATTACAGTAGTTTCCATGTTTTAAGTCTTATCAACGATTCATTGCAGAGGTTTATTGCTGTGGGCAATGCTGAAGACGCTCAGGGTTCTCCATGATGTTCTTCATTTTATGAAATATTCTCCTTTGTATAATCAGCTCTCTCCAGAATAGTCCCCAAAAGTGAGCCCGCCATTCTTTGTTCTGTTTCTCTGAGTCACTGTCAGAGATTGCACACCCCACAACAGACTTATAGAAGATATTCAACATCTTGCTGCAGTTATCTAAGCTTCCTCAAGAAGTAAAGTCTTCTCTGTCCTTTCTTATAAACAGCGTCAGTGTTGTATCTCCAACATGTCTGCTGTCCAGGTGAATATCAGGGTATTCATTAGCCTTCACCACCTCTACTTCTTCTTTTGTGGTGAAAAAAAACTACTCTACTCAACCCTGGCTCTCCTAAAATCCACAGTCATCTCCTTTGTCTTGTTCACACTCAAGATGAGATGATTGTTTCCACACCATGTCATCCACATACTCAGCTCTGCTGCTAAAAATGGTCCACTAGCTCTCTGTCTTCAGTCTCTTGTCCATCACTGATACACCCCACAACTGCAGAGTAATCTGAGTATTTCTGCGGATGACAGGACTCGGACTTGTACTGGAAGTCTGAGGTGTACAGCATGAACAGGAATGGTGAGAGTACGGCTCCCTGTGGTGCTCCTCTGCTGCTGACCACCTGGTCAGACACAAAACCAAGCTGTGGGCTGTTTGTCAGTAACCAGGTGATCAAGGAGTTTCTTACATATTTATGCAGCCTGATTGGTGTCAAACGTGCTGGTGAAATCGAAGAACATGATCCTGCCTGCTTTGTCCGGGAGACTGTGGGTTCACTGAAGATAAGATAAGCTTTATTATTCTCTTACGAAACACACTGAAACTTGTTCTCTGCTTTTAACAAATCACTAGCCCACCCCAGCACTAGCTATACTAGGAACAGTCCCACAGCACAGTTGCCAAGGAGCAGTTTGGGGTTAAGTAACTCACCTCTGTTAACTTGGGGGAATCAAACCTGGGTCCTCTGCACCCAAACCCACCTCTATAACCATAAGGCTACCTAGTGGTGTATTCCACTGGAGTATGCTATGAAACAGGTGTATGATGGCATCTTCTACTCCAGCCCCATGATGATAAGCAAACTGCAGTGGGTCCTGGAAGGTGTTTTACTTGCTTTCGGGTGGGCCAATAAAAGTCTCTTCAGGACTTTCATGATGTGAGATGTTAAGGCTACAGCCCTGTAGTCATTAGGAGAGGATGGATGTGGTCTTTTGGGCACTTGAACAAGGTGGGGTATTTTAAACAGTTCTGGAACCTTCTGGCTCAGGCTGAGGTTGAAGCGATACTATAGAATCTCACATACCTGGTCCAAACAGACATTCAGGTCTCTGGGGCTGCCACCCAGACCTGCTCCCTTGTTCCAGTTCAGCCTTTTCAGTTTCCTCTTCACCTGACTGCTAGAGACACAGACAGGCAGGCAGGAGGGGGATCTGGACGGGGCCCAGCATCTCCTGATGTGGTAAGAGACAACGATGTAGCAGCACCAAGATCCATGACTGAGGTGGAAGATGAGACGGCTGAGTATGTCAGGGAAGCAGTGGGTCAAGGGAGGATTGGAGGTCTGTTTGGCTGGAGGTGGGAGAAGAGGATGCTGGGATTGTTTGTGAAGTGAAGCTAGTGAAGAATGCCTTCAGTTCATTGACTCTGTCTGGACTTCTGTCTATCTGGTCCTCCTTCTGCTTGAAGCCTGCCATGCCTTCATCCCTGACCACAGACCTCTTGTGTTGTTCTGTTAGAGCTTGTTCCCCACTTTCCTCCTGTATACTTCCTTGTTGTCTCTATTTGTGACTTTCAGTTCTTTTTATAGTGACCTTGATAATTCTCTGTCTTCCTCCCTGAAAGCTCTTTTATTTCTCGTTGAGGAGCTCTTTCAGGGTTTGTTATTGGGGAAAGCACCTCACTGTTCTTGTGGGAATGATATTTTACACACAGAAGTTAATATAGTCAATCACACACTCAGTCAGTCATTGATGTCAGATCTCACTGCGGCATGTTCAGAATTCTTTACCAGGGGCAATATGTTAGGAGCAACCCAAAAGAACAACGCACTGTTGGTGTAGTATGGCGCAAGAACACATAAAGTAGTTCTAAAGGGGCCTTACAGCATTCCCAAGAACGCCTTTTGAAACGAGATGTATCTCTGTGCGTACTTCTGGAAGTACATCATGTGTGCGTCGCTCGGCCACAGCCGAACACAAGCAGCAGCTACAACCACTAGAACTCTACAGCCAACGTGCAGCAGAAAATCCCCTCATGTTTTCAAGCATACGTCAGGTTGTTCTTGCAAATTGAACGGCAGCCGTACCGAGTTCCTATAAAGGCTGTAGGAAGCTATGCCCCCCTCCAGGAATGCCTACGAACTTCAGATTTAGTACAAACTGGGAGATTCACACGAACCCACCGTTTGTAGGAACCTTTGTGACTGAGGCTTTACAGGGGCAACTGGAACCCCTCCCTTCTCTGTCCTATAAACAGATTAGCTGCCTGTGTAGATGCTTTGATTGACAGCAGGAGCCTACATATCATTATACTATTTAATGCAAAAAATGTACTTGAGGTAGCTTTAAATAACAGACTCCTTCTCCATCCTTCTGTTTTTCTATGCACTTCTGCACGTCTGTCTATAGCTCAGTCTAACTCTTTACTTTGATATATGTTTTTCTTCCCCTTCTACCTCCTCTTCTTCCTCTTAATCTTTATTTGGAAGATGTCAAGTTCTTCATCAATCAAAAGGTTTTTCACATTCTTCATACAGTTTTGTTTAAGATCAGCACTAACTCAGTACGTCCTTTTATGGCTTTCAGGCACTCGTTACATTTTGTTAAACTTGAACAATCTGCAAAAGGTTTGGCTCTATTATTCAATCTATCCTTCTCTTCAGCACAGAGTTTTATTTCTTCAGCCGATCTGCTTCTCCTCCGGTGATCTTCTTCTCTTCAGCCTATCTCCCTGTTTTCAGCTCTTATTCTCCTCTTCAGCTGATTTTCCTTTTTCAAAGTCAGCGTGTTGTCTTTAGCTCATCATCCTGTCTTAAGCCCCTCTTCTTCTCTTCAGGAATAAATCCTCTTTTCATTGCCTCCTGTCTTCAACTCCTCCTTCTCTTCTTCCATAATCTTAGGAATTTTAGAATTTCTGAGCTTCGTTTTACCCGTTTTTTCACATTTTCACCTGACTTTAGTCATTTAATTTTCAGCAGTTCAGCTGTTTCTTCAGCAGAGTCCAGATCTCATTCAGCTCTTATTTACATCTCAGCACTCACGGCTGTATTTTCAAAGGAAGTACAGCCTTTTCTAGGTTTATATTATTTAAAAAAAATTGACATTCAGTCAGACTGAAGGTGAGTTTTGACTGGGAGACATCAAACCACATTATTATCATATTTGTATTTTTAACACAATATCTATAGTTTATCTCTATGATATCTTCATTAGCATCATTACTCTTACACTGGCAAACATCAATACAAACTGCCAAATTTTGACAGGAATGTGTTTCAAATGACTCTTTTTTTGTTTCCTTAATTATCATTTAACCACTGTCCTATCTGTGTACCCCGTTGCGACTTCCTAAAATAACTTTATTTATTCTGACCCACAGGTTACATCTTGGAGAAGCTCCATAGCTGTTGTTTCTTCGATGAGGAAGTTAAGCCAACCATGTTCTTCCTAACACTGCATGACGCCATGCTGCACATTTTGGAGAAACATCCAGAGTCTGCAGAAACCAAATCCAACCATGAAAAGGTGAAGAGACCATGATAACTCTTTAACTCTTTAATTTCATGATACAAAAAAAGTGCTAAATGTGTAGAGAACGTCAATCCTTATATCGCTGTGCAGGTAGTAACAACAGTGACCGTTCACAACCCCACTGTGAGTTTGAGGATCAGAGATAAAAATGTAAGTATTGCTTTTTTTTCTTTTTTTTTTTTTTTTACTGAGGAAAGGTGAGATATTGTCATTCTTAACTAACCTTTGCATTGTCTTATACTTTTCTTTCATTTGGCTTTCAGAAAAGAAAACGATTCGTTCATTTGATGTATTGGCTTCTAGTTAAAATAAAAATACATGAGATATCCTAGTTAAAAACTAAATGCCGATTTTACAGCCTTAGCTCTTTCATCTTGCTACCACATGATGTAATGTGTGTTAGAGTTTATAAAATTATAGTTTTTACAGCTTCTCATGGCTCAAAGTTTAAATGGCTTTAAAATGAACTCCTTTTTTTCCCGCAGGTTTCTGGCAGAGAGACCAGGTTTTAACCTCGTCAGAAAAAGAACAGGAAGACCGCTGGGTGAAAGCAACAAAAAGAAAAGGACAAGTTAATCATTTTATTAATCATGTTGTACAGTAACTTCCACAATGAACAATTAGATACTTTTGAAATGTGTTTACTGTATTGTAAGAAGAAAAACTCCTGCTATTGTTTTTTTACACTGTACATAATGAATTTGCAGGTATTTGTTTGTGCACTATATTTTACATGTTCTATATTTTCATGGCCAAGGCAATAAAAGAAATGTTTTGACAGTGTTATCAAAGTACTGTTTTGTTTTGATCAAACAACGTGCAAAAGTCTAAATAAATATTCAGTGAGAAATATTGAAATGAAAGTTTTCTATCTCTAAATTATACAAACTACCATTAAAATTGTCTTTTATAAAAGCAGAACGTTTCTTTTTGTCATTTGGATTCCGTCTGTATTTTTATTGATTGATGTTTCGGTTCTCTCTTAGATCAGTGGTTATGACAGATTTGTGCAGAAACGCTGGCACCGCCGTGCTGCACATGCACCATCTTGATCAGAGATCTCGTGGTGATTAGATAATCACTTTCTACCCGTAGAGTAAACAGTAAACAGTAAACACAATGGGTTCATCCGAAACACATCCATCAACAGTCTGTTCTCTACATAGACAGCGAGTTTTTCTAAAACAAACCAAACCAGGGAAGAAAATGTCCCTTCATTATAGATGTACAGAAAAGGGTAAATCATCCAATCTAATTTAATCTCAAAGACAGCTTCATTTAAAATAGCTGCACATAAATGTTGAAGAAAATATTTCAATTGAAGTCCATGTTTTTGTAAGATTGATAATTGATATGTCATCTATAATAGCAACTGGAAATGCCGAATCAAAAAAAAGAAAAGAAAATGACATGACATGACATATGCCAGCTCAATGAACCATTAATCTAAATGTGTTAATGATTAAACTGAGCAAAGACAAAACACACAAAGTGATGAGATTGATCTCAGATCTCAGATTAGATACTCTGGGCAAAGGTTCTTCTGAGAATCTTTCTTCAATATATTCTGCATTATACCAAAGTTAGATTCTTAAGTAGTTGAGGTGTGATGATGATGACTTGGAGGAAACAGTATGCGGTGTCCAGACCCGTGTACTCTGAGGACAGCTTTGCTGAAGATCATGAGAAAATCCAAAGAAAGCACAAAACCCTCCTGGACCATGTTAAAGAATATCTAACGTAAGTGAATGCTGGCTCCCCATAAATCAGGGCTATGGGGTTGAATAAAAAATAACTTTCGACTTTCAAGCTGATCACCTGCAAAATATGTATTTGGTCATGACTGGATTTTTTTTATGAAGGAGCGCCAGACAGTAATGCTTGTTTTTTTTAGTTGTGATGCAAAGCGTGTGAAAAACGCCGTGCTTTCTGCTCTGCCTATCATCGGGTGGATGAGGAGTTACAGAGTTAGAGAATGGCTGCTGGGGGATGTGGTGTCTGGGATTAGCACTGGACTGGTGGCCATCATGCAAGGTAAGGATCTGAATCTTCATCTTTGGTTCATTCAGTGCAAAGCTCTTTTGCATAGTTTGGGAAACACTCTGTACTCATACCAGACCTGCAGACTTCTAGGTCTATGGTGCCTCCAGTTACGTTGGGTGTAATGTGTCATGTGTCACAGTAAAAAACAGTCAGTGTTTTAAATGCTTGGTTTTTATTATATATTACCAGCGAATATAAACTTATGACGCCTATAAAGTGCATAAAAATAAATTGTTTAATTCAATCATTTAAATAATAAATTAATCTGGCGGATATGAAGCACTATGCCAAGTGACATTGTTTGCTGTATAAATGAACATAGTTCTAACTTACATTCTCTCAAACTTGCTGCTTGAAAATTAAAGTATACCTGAATACAAACTGAGTTTTCAAATCAATATACCAACAGAGTGTATAAAAACAGTAACTGTCAATAATGCTAATATTCCAGTTTCACAATAAAAGCTCAAAGGCTGTAGAGTGACTACATGTTCCTGACTCATTTTATTCTGCAAATATTGATCCTTTTAAGGAAAAGAAGGGGAGATAAATGGTATTACACCACTGACTTGATGTGATAGGAATGAGATGATAGGAAACATGTTTATTTCTGTTCATATTTCCACATTCATTTTGTCATTCTTTACAGATCTACTCTTTTTGGGGACACTCTTATTTCATAACCCCACTGCCAGAAACTACAGGATCACTAACCAGTAGTTTGTTCACTTCACTTTTTTTTTTTTTTAAACAAAGTCCTTTCACTTTGCTTTCATGTGAATGGTTATGGTAAGGAGTTAATAAAATAAAATTTAGAGTTGTTACACAATACATGGTGAGGGTGAAAAAAAGACATGCCTCATTCTTATGTAACTAGATTCATTCTTCATATTGTACACTTTAATCGTACATAGCTGCAGCCTTAAATTAACTCTGTACAGTTCTGTATGTAGAAAAAATGATTCACATAATTATAATTAGCATCTTTCAGCAACTAAGCCTAGTATCTAGTCTTAGCTTTTATCTTTTTTTCTCTCTGTTGAAGGTACCTTAAATGTGAGACTTTAGGTTTTGTTTTTTGTCGTTTTTTTTTTCATATTCAGGACTTGCCTTCTCTATACTGGCTTCCTTACCGCCAAGCTATGGCCTTTACACAGCTTTCTTCCCCATGTTAACCTACTTCTTCCTGGGCACTTCAAGGCATATATCTGTAGGTATGTCATGCAAAAGCAGAGTTATAAAGTGTTTTCGGCTCATTGATTTTTTACAACTTAGCTGAATTTTTCAATTACGTGTTGCATCCCTTTGTTACCTGTACAATCTGTCCTAGTGTTATAAAACAGCTTTGTGTCCGCTACCATAAACGCATAACTCATACAGGATGCCTTGACAAAGTTATTGTTCTTATCATGTTGTCAAAAGGTGATAAGACTGGATACGATAGCTCAACAACCTCTGAAGCCTACTTTCCCTGCAGGCGCTTTCCCTGTCCTGAGCCTGATGGTGGGAGGCGTGGTAACCCGCCTGGTCCCCGAGGATGGACCATCAGCAAATATCACAGACTTTGAAGGTCTGACCCAGGACCAGCAAAGGGTCCTGGTGGCCTCCTCTGTCACATTCCTCATGGGGATTTTCCAGGTGGATTGTATTCTTTCTTGCAGCAGAGCCTTTAACGTGTGGTGACTGCATGGTGCTACAAATCAAATAAGTAATGAAAGTCATGCTGCATTATATCTCATGTAGATAATCACCACAATTCATTAGAAGCCTTCTTTCTCTACAGATTAGTGACGCTTAAAGTAACGCAAATAACTGATGAAACACTCAGAGTTATTTACAAAAGCAGGTCATAAAACATCCGCGATCATCATTGCACACGCAGCAGTGGGGAAGATAGTTTCATATGGGACAATAGCCGTCAGAAGTTCCACTGTACAAAGAGCTGCCAGTCCACAGGACCTGTGCCAAGGGACTGAGTCAGTCAGTGAACACTGCTGACTCTTGCAGGTGGTTCCACTGTTTATCATCAGAAGAAAGGGTTTCGTTCTGACTCTCTTTAGTCAGGGATTGGATAACACTGGATGAAAGAGCTGAGGATGTTTTGATATGTTCATTATCCACTATCCTCTGCTTATTTGGGTTTGGGTTGTAGGGGCAGCCGCCGAAGCAGAGAAGCCCAGACCCCCAGTCATGCCCCTCGAGGTGCGACTTGAGGGGCATGACTGGGAGGAGGTAGTCCTCATTGGGAGTACCTTCCAGCATCCCATCAAGGCGTGTTCCCTAATCCAAATGCACAGGAAACCAACTCTAATCAACTGGGGGGGGACTCCAGGATCCAGGATGGGGGTTATCAAGGTCCTGCAGCTCTATCAGCACTTAGTACGTAGAAATAGGAATTAAGGGACAGGTGATAGGAGCCGTCAGTCAGCTTCAAAATAAAAGAGAGGCTAAGTGTTGTTGAATACCCCATATAGAATAACTGAGTCTGAATGCTGGCTAGTGTAAAGTTAATGGTATTTAAAAGTCTGAATGGTCATATTTTCGGACACATACTGTGTTGCAAAAGCATTAATTATGGATTTTGTGTGAATTATACCTTGCGATTCTAAAGTTTCTCAAACTAGGTGCCTTTTCTCTTTGCTTTTCTCTCCAATCTAGCTAGCCATGGGTATCCTGCAGGTGGGCTTTATTGTCGTATACCTGTCAGATACTCTGGTGTCTGGCTTTACCACGGCAGCTGCTGTTCACATCTTGGTGTCCCAGCTCAAATTTGTGTTGGGTTTGAATGTTCCAGGAATCAGTGGTCCACTCTCTATCATATATGTAAGTCCAGAATTGGTCTGATCTGACATTTGACCAATTCTTATCAATGCAATTTTATAGCCGGAACTAGGAGAGGTTCCCCGGCTAAGGTTGCCTTTACATGATCAGCAAAATGGCCAATGAAATTAAATAAAAGGATTAAATAAAAGGGTCAACTTTAGATTCCCATGCCATTTTAATTCTTTATAAAACAGGCCAATATGTTGGATAAATAATGTGAAGGTGTAAAGAAAATACCATAGCACATAAAGAAATGAACATAATTTGCTTTGAAGACATTTTTTATGTGGGTTTTAAACATCTCAACCCACTTATAAACTTCAAAAAAACACAGACTTGTTACTTCCAGGTTTTGAAGCCATGTAATTTAGCAGATTGTTCAAATTATTATCTCTATGTGTTATTTCAACCCCAAATTCAACTTCAAATCATATTCAAATCAAGCTTCAGTTTCTCAGTGTGAAGGAGAAAAGTGGAGATTTGAAACTTTTAATAATTTCCTTTTAAAATCAAAGCAAATTAGCTTTTAACAGTAAATTGTCATCAGCAGTTACACAATTACTTAATATTTTAAAAAAACATTAGCATTGTCAAATCAAGGCTTGGTTGTTTTTGTTATCTTGGTTATTCCTTTTTTCTATTCCAACTGGAGAAATCTGGCATTCCCTGGCCTCTAACGTGTCCTGGGTCTTCCCTGGGGTCTCCTCCCAGTGGGACATACCCAGAAAACCTCACCAGGGAGGTAGGAATGTAGACCGACTGGTAAATCGAGAGCTTTGCCTTTTGGCTCAGCTCCTTCTTCACCACGACGGACCGATACAGAGCCCGCATCACTGCGGACGCTGCA
>JAOWBL010003619.1:0-12094 GCA_028564865.1 Zenarchopterus dispar | reverse complement strand
ATAGATAGATAGATAGATAGATAGATAGATAGATAGATAGATAGATAGATAGATAGATAGATAGACAGATAGATGGGGGATACTGAGAACACCCAAGATTCAGATTCTTGTAGATCCACCATTAGCAGCGACAACTTGAGGTAGTGTTTTTTCTCTACAACTTCGACAGTGTCTGACATGCTTGTGGAGGAATTTTTGTTCATTTTTCATGAGAACTTTGCTTCAGTTCATTGAGATGTTTGGATATTTGCTCATGTACAGAATTCTTAGTGTCCCTTCACAGCATTTCACTTGGGTTGAGGTCTGAACTTTTCTGGACTTTTTTACTAAGCCTTGCCCAAAACATTGATTCTTATATTTTTCAGTCTTTTTTCAGTCAGGTGCACTTTGAATAATTGTCCATTGCATGATGCATGAACTAAGTTTATTTAGTGGACAGAATACCCAATTCTCTAGAACCTCTGTCTCTAGAGTATTCCAGTATTCAGTGGACTTCATGGTCAACTCAGTAACTGCAAGGTCATCCAGATCTTGTGACTGCAAATCAGCTCTGCTGTGCTTGACTGTGCCAATGAGGTGTTTCTGCTGAAATGCTTCAGTTGGTCTTTGACTAATATGACCAATCGTTCCAATCACTCGTTACCAGCAGCAACTAATATGACACTGGGCTCAACATCTTCACTTTGGTCTCATCTGTCCATAGGAAGACAGAAGTCAGCCACAGAAGTCTTGTTGTTTGTTGATCATAACTTCAGATCTGGTGCTATGTATTGAGTACTAGATCTGAAGATTTGCATCACTGTGGATCTGAATTTTTGGCCTCTCCAAATTAAATGGATTAAAAGTAAGTTAATTTAATCTTATCCTTCATAGAAAAAAGTGATAATTAGTGTTGATCCTAGATGTTGTCATCTGCCATCCTGACAACAGTAAGATGAAGCTTCTCCTGCTTGTATGGTCATTTGTAAATCTCTTGAATCCAAATGGACATTATTACATGATATTTCACACAAATCCCATTATGGCATTTTTAAGTCCCATTTGAATGCTCCTTGAGAAAGAGTTGTCCTTCTGTGTCCAAAATCTCTCTACGCTGATTCAGGGACTTCTTGATGGGTCAATTGTTATATGGTGAATGACTTTTAACATGCTCAGGGAGGCTTTTTGCGTCTATGATGTAACTCCTGGATTGTTTTGTATCTCTCAGAGCAAAAGCATCAACTTTACCGAATGCTTTCAAATTGTGAATGATCTTCCTTACTGTGAAACATTGTTTTCTTTCCCTCTTGGCAGTATGTTAACACCTGCTTGTTCTAGATCAGCAACCTACAAAAACTTCTGGTTTTATAGAAACTTGTGGAAAAACTCTGTAAAAACTTCTGGTCTGCTTACCCCCTGATGCTCAATTTATCAAAGGTTAATGAATAGCAGCGCCTTCCTATGACTAACCCTCTTAGTCTGAAGCACTGATGGGGTACTTAGTGTTGCACACATTTTTTTTTCCTTCATGGTTGCTTATTTTGTCAAATAAATACAGTAGAGAATGCTAAACGTTCACCTGAGAATTAGAACTACATCTGAGAACTATTATTAGATTATTTTTCATGTGTTTTTTTTTTTTTTTACACACAAAAGAAGTCATAATATAACAATGACCAAGATTGTGTATGTCTCATAGGAGCGAGGCAGAAGCTACTTCTAATTTTTAGAGAGGTCACTCCATGAGGCTTCTTTTCTGTGAGTTGGGATTTTTGTCTATGTACATGCTAAAGGAGGAGGGGCCTGCACTCTTTTACGGACTCAGATCCATGAGCACATCCCTGCTCTCTCTGCTCCCACCTCCCAGCCCCTCCAGTAAGAAAGTCAGAAATGAACCTGAACTGATCTAGAGTCAAAAACAGTTGCCAGGGCTGGATCAGTGGGGCGGAAACTGTTGCCAGGACAGTGGTTGGTTACCAAGGGAGGAGCAAGTGGAGGCGGCGGAGGCCAGGCTGGGTAACCCTGGGAGTTGCCAGGGGGCAGCCCGTTTGTGAGGGTTAGCAATCAGGCAAGTGTTGAAGCCATTAAGAGAACTTATCATATGAAAAGCTGGGTGGGTGTGGCAGGGCTGAAGATGAGTCTTGGGAGGATAGCCCCACTGTCAAACAGCAGGAATCTTACAAAAGAGCCTTTCACTGGGTCATTACTGCCCCCCTGATAACACACACATACTCACACAACATCCACCCTGCACTTCCATCCCAATTGGGCCTATTCACGGCTAGTGACTGCAGCCACAGAATAGGGGGTTCCCCTCTTTATATGTAGGAATGACAAGGTAAATAGCAAAGGAAGAGAAAACTAAAAGAAAAGGATGGCCTACAGCACTGTGGCTCGCCTGCATGGAGCTGTGGGTTTTTCACTGAGATAGTATCCACTCTGCAGCCAGAGAGGCCCTCCGGGTACCCAGACCGATACCTCGGGGAGAGGCTCGTTACCAGGGGCAACAGTTCCTTGGCACTCTTCAAATACTCCGGGAATAGAAATCGTCATTTCCTTCTTAGTTACCAGCAGAGGTACTATTTACTATTCAGCACTAAAAAAGGCACATGGTGACCTAAAAATAGCCTGAGCTAAGACAAGCCAAGCAGTCAGGAAAGAAACTCTGGCTGTAAACAACAGTGTTTACCTATGTGTGTGTTTTTGATGACACGTGGCTGCAGGTATGGGGAGTGGGGAGAAGCAGCTTTAAAGGCCAGCCTCTGTTTCCTGTCCTTCGCTGGCTAATGGTGGAGATTTAGTGGCGTTTTATTATGATTGCTGCAATTATCTGTGCAGTTGTGGAGGGACCTGTTTAACTGTTGCTCAGTGGTTTCGGTGACATCCCTAGTAAGCACACTCCTGCAGCTGAAAACGAAGTTAGAAAACTACAACATTGTGTAGAGTCACATGCAAAAGTTAGAACCCACTCTCCCCTACCCCACTCTCCCAATCTGATGTTACGTGTGTATTCAGATTTTAAAGAGTAAGTTGCAGCCTGGTGCTGTTAATCATCAACCGTTGATGACGTGATTATCACCACATTTGCAGACACAATGCCTAGAGGGAAAGACATAAGCAATGTTCTCAGAAAATCAACTGCTGTCGTACGTTAATTGAAAAAAAGGTTATAAAATAATTTCTAAGCAATGTTAGGTTCAAAGTTCTAAAATGAGAAAGATTATTAACAATTGGAAAGCGATAAAGAAAGTTTCCAATCTTTCCCAGGAGTGGGCGTCCCAACAATGCTCAGAGAATCTAAAAATAACATGAAAACACAAGTAAGGTTTGCAGAGCTTTATCTGAACAAATCAGAAGACCTTTAGAACAATGTCATGTGACAGATTAGAACAAAGTAAAGTTGACTGACTTTAGTGCCCAGCACCAAAGTTGTCAACAACCAAAAACAAAAGCCCAATAATGTCAATGAACTGAAGCAAAGCTGTAGAGAGTAACAGGCCAAAATGCTTTCACAACTACTACGATACTGATCCAGTCATACACAAACAAGTACTTCAAGTTATGCTGCCAAAATTATATTTACAAGATACTGAATCACAATTTTTTTTGGCTTATCTTTTGATCAATAAATAATGCCACTGTGACATAAAGTTATGTTTTTGATCATGTAAGGTTCTATTTACTTATAACTAACACCCATTATGATGAGGTGGTTTTTGTTTTTCCACACATTAAATATAATATGTAAAGAGGGTGTACTAATCTTTGCACAAGACTGTGGTATAGTGTAGAAGTTTGAAACTCAAAGTCAAGAAAATCTCAAAATGTGCACATAAATTTAAACTGATTACAATAACTTTTGTTATTCCAAAACCTTTTTGACTTTTGTCAGGATTTGATTGAAACTTATCCTGATGACCCGGGCTCGGAGAAGAAACCTGCAAACACCCGACTTCAGAATCAAACAAATTTATTCATTAGTACACAAGCAATAACACAGATATCTGTGGGACCCTTTGTTCCTGTCTACAACAAAAACAAGGAAATCCTAACACTTACAGCAGACACTTTCTTAAGTTTTGCATCGCCGCACCGTAGGACGCTCCTCCTTCATGCATATTCAAACATCTCCTCTTCATGTGTCTTGTCACTGTTACATTGAAGGACTTGGGTTTCTCTCAAATACTGGACCCTTGTTCTCTAAAAAGTAGTTATCACTCACTACCACTATGACAGGTTAAATTCTTCAGTGTTATAATATATTTTCAAAACAGAAAAGGATTAAATGATTACATGCACAAATAAATTACATAAATAAATGATAAACTTTAAACAGAAACAGTTAAGGCATTCCCACCCTTTCTGCTCAGTTTTTCTTATTTCCTATCCTGATTAAGTCCTTCTTCTCTTCCTGCCTGTTGTCTGACTGTTTCTGTTAGTCAGTTTTTTTTTTATTAAAGTTGACTTTATGTCCGTCCAAACATCTGTGTTGAAGGTTCATAACTGATCTCGTTATACAACCACATTTTGTAACATCAGTGGAAAACACATCAATTATCCATCCACATGTCAGGGTAGAACAATTTATAGAAAGAATAATAGATTCAAATTCCTTTTTATTTGGTCACTGGGTTGTTCTTACTGAGGCAGATGTGGGGAGACCAACCACCCAAGAACGAGAGAGGGAAGAAAACAAGATTTGTTCAGTCTTTACATCGAAAACCATTAAATGATTGGATCAAACGTTGCATTGTTTTATCCAACTTGTCCGCTAATTTCCTGGTTATGAGTCAGCAGTGAGAGTATGTGAGTGAGTCAGTGTAAAGGCTGGTATGAGTGGGCGACTTTTAGTGGGATAAGTGTGGGCGTGGGGCCTATGGTCAAAAGAATGACTAAGGGGCAACTTTTCAGTCTGCCCATGTGAGAGTGTGTGTGTGTGTTGGGTGGGGGGATATGTGTGAGGAAGCAGAGCAATAGCGCTGTGACTGACACAGTCGTGTGATTGGGTCAGGTCTTTCAGAGCTCTAGACTGTGCAGGCGTACTTTTACCTTTCTTCAGCCAAGTGATATCCTTTCAGTTTTCACAATAAATGTTGGAATTTGCGTTTGTGTTTTTCAAGTAAAACTCTGGGGAAACACATTTCTTGTTGAAATTTAGTCAAGAAGTTCAAATTTGGTCTCAAATGCATGGGTTGGGATATGTAGAGTCAATTATTTGAACTCAAATGCAGATGAGAAAAAGGCTGCTGAGTAATAGTTACAGGAACTTAAAGATCTGCAGCTTTAAACTTCAGAAAGAAAAAAAAAACCCAAACAAGCAAACAAACAAACAAACAAAAAAACTGTGGACGATCCAGAACTCTCATCAGTTTTATGGTGTTAATGCCTAAAAAAAAATAAATAAATAAATAAAAAGGCTAACTCAATCTGCCTGAGGTTCTTGTAATATCAACTTCAGGTATCTCAAGAGGATAGGCAAGAGGATTGGTTTCTCTTAAAACCAGATAAAAGAGTGCTAAATGTCTGCTTAGGATTAAACTGCCAACATAATGTCCAGAATACTAACAATATCTGCATTTGTTCTGTGGTAAATTAAAGTAAAAACGAATATGACTGCTTACATATGCTAAAGTTACTTAGTCACACTTGTAATATAGCAACACAGATGGTGCCTTCAATAAGTTAGCTAGATAGTACTAACATTAGTTCAAGTTTCTTTCAGATAAGAGACCTAGTGAGCCACCAGATGGAAAGTTCTTGGATTAGATCTAGTCATAGGAACCCAATAGAAGGTCTAAAGCTATGTAATGGCATAACTTTAAATCTGCTACTAGCTATGACATTCTGTAGCACCTTGATCTAACGTTATGCCTTTCCAAATTATAGCTTCTTATTAAATGTAAAATAATTTAGTCTTTTCCTGAGGTGCATGAACAGTGATAATCCTGGATGTTGTAATCTGCAGTGGTGACGACTATAAAACGAGGCTTCTCCTACATGCACTGTGATCTATAAATCCTCACATTTAGTTCAACCTTATTATCAGCCATATCTATTTTTGGATTATGTACATATCCCTCTATGGCATATTTAAGTCCCATTTGAATGCTCCTCGACAAAGATAATTCCTTTGGCTCCAAAATTTCTCTACGAGAACTTTTCACACACTGTCAAACTGTAAACGAAGATGAGAGCTCATCTGATTTACCAACAGTAACTAAGAGGGGCGGAACTTACTGATGGGTCGGCAGCTGCCTGACCCATCAGACTACAGGAACCAAGCAGCAGCGCACCAACGCTATATGCTGGAGTTTTATTTAAAAGGAAGCATCAGACCAGCCTCAGAAGAAACAAAATATTATGCGCTTAAACTTTAGAGTATTAGGAACTTAATTAAAATTCCAGATGTGCTTAATGGCACACTGTTACTCTAGGGTTGGCCAAAACAGGAAATGAGTAAGCACAGTCTAATCTCTTGGATCAAATTAAGAAAATTCTGGTTGTGTAAATAAATACTTAAAGACCCAACAGTGTCTGCATGCATCAGAACAATAAATTACAGTTAGATCAAATTATTGTATAATATTATGTATCCTGAAGTGGTTGTAGATTACACTAAAACTTTTTATATCGCTCCAGTTTATTCTGATTTAGGATTGTAAAAGAAAATGAATGTTGTAATGCACCAACTGACATCACAAAAGTGTGTTTCAATAAATTTAATAATGTTCTCTCAAAGAAATCCTATTTTGCCATATGTAAATGTAAACACTGATAGTATGCTCATTTCATTTTTGTTTAATAGCAAGAGCGTGTTACATTCACTGAGCCACGGAACAAACTGTGCTTGGACCTGTTGTTTAGAGTTTGAGCACTTTTGTTCTGAGGGAAAGTCTAACAACAAAATCCTGGCCTGAAAACGCTGCAGACTGGTGCTGCTGCCAGTCTTTTGCAATGCCAGGCCAGTGGGTTCTGCACACTTGAGTGACCAGTAAACACACACACAGACACACACACGTTCACACACGACAGCTCAGCAACACAGCAGCAGCCAGAATGATTAGTCACGGGGTCCCGTTCCCTCCCGAGTTTATCAATTAACACTGAGAACGTGGGAAAGTGAGGCAGAAAAAATCCAGGGGGATTAAAAGACAGAGTGACAGCAGCACATGTTCCCTGACTTCTTCCACTTCTCTGTCTTTTTCCTGTGTCTCCGTCCTCTTTGTCTGTTTTCTTCTCATCTGTCCATCAGTGCAAATATTTCTCCACCACAACAGTTTGGCTTATAGTTTTTTCATGGCTCTTGCATTTCACTGATGTTACCAAATACACATAAAACTGAAACGGCTGCTGGGAAATAATGTTTGTTTTCCTCAGTTTTGTTAGCAGATTAGAGTTAATTCACAAAACTCAGAAAATTCAACCACAAGTCAACTCACTGTAAGCTGCTATACGGTGTAAATGACAGCTTGATTCACATACAGCAAATATAAACCCTTCAATATATGACACACATGCACGATATTACTGCTGCCACTGTGTGTCATCACTAGATGTGTTGTTTTACCTTAAAAATTGCAAAAAAAGAAAAAAAAACGGGAATAGCCAAGAAAAAACATATATATGTAATTCCCATAAGTTGCAACAAAAATGTCTGTCCACTTTCATGAGGTGGGTTTAATTCGTGATTTGTAAAAGGAATATGTCACAATATTGCAATAAAAACAACAAGAAAATGGCAACAGAAAATTTTTTTTTACATCTTCTTTGTGACATATTTCATCAGTTGTTTGAGTTAAAATTCAATTTTGAAACCAATGCTCCTCTATGAAATCGTGGACCTTCCAGAAATCCCTCAAACATCACCGGCTCCATGCATAACAACCTCCTATTGCGACAACTCGTTTTAAACATTTATATCATTTTCTGTTTAAAAAGGCTATTGTAGAAACAATAGTAGAAAGTAACATTAAAAACAATAAAGAGATTCTGGATATGCATCGCTATTATTCATAAAAAACTATTTTGTTGCATAACATGAACAAAGTCAGCTGAGTTTTATCAAAATTTTGCTAAAGTTTTGCACACAACTGTAATGTAAATACTACGGTTGACTCACAGGAAGAGATTTGACATTGCTGACTCAAACTGTGGTTACACAGATGTTTTGAATTATAAAAGGTGTACTGAAATTGGGATAAGTGTGTGTTGATGTACTTAAACGAATCAGGTGAAAACAGAAGGAAATGGGTGAATATTTAGACGTTTGGGAGACACTTACCTGTTTGGTCCTTTTGGAAGTAAAGAGATTATCTTGTAGGAAAATTAAAAATATATATATATATATGAAAACCTGGGAGTTGAATTAAAAGTCTAGATCCAGGAGCTCTGCAGCTCTTCATCAGTACTCAGGAGGTCATTTCGCTGCTATTAAATACTCTCTCTAACCAATTCTGTAGTTTTTTTGCAGACATTTGCGGGAATTTAAATTTATCTTATGACAAAGAAAAGAGTTCAAATGAAGTATTAGAAGTAATTAATCTTCTGAAAAAATCAAAATACTTTAAAAAATGTGTGGTTTTTTAAAGTCCTCATAGGACTAAAGTAAATGTAGAAAATTTTGCAATCAATGAGGCTGATCAATGAGGCTGTCATTTTAATCCACTCTGGATAAAATGGAGGGCCAACCGAGATATTTTTGCTGTAAATGCAAACAAATAATATTGAAAGAAATGAAAACAAAGTCACCACTCACACTATTAACCCCTCCAAGCAGCTTCACCATGGGAAACCGTTTTACCCATAAAGGGACAAAATAACATCTCCACATTCTGAACATCTCATTTTGGGAGCTTCTGAGCCGAGTCTGTGGGAGAGGAATGTGCAGGGCAGCACAGCTTTACTGCTGTTACTGATCAGCCATTTTGGATCCATAAGGCCCCACACAGAGCCAGCTGTTTCTTCAAGCCCAACTAAGCTCATGGTATTGGATCTAATTTGACCCATGGAGGGAAAATTGGGACCAAGCTGGGGAGTCAAGCTTAGATCACTGGAGCGAACCAGAGGCAGATATTGAGAGTGGAGGCCATAGGCCAGTATCACTCTCTAAGCCCCAAATCTCTCTCTCATTCCCTTTTTACTCTTCTTTTGTTATAAATTCAATCCCTTTCTCTCCTTATTTCCTACCTTTCTTTTTCTCTTTTCTTTTTTCCCCTCAGTAACATTTCAGTTTCTTTAAAATTTTTAATGTATTATATATAGCATATATATCCTATTTTCTTTTCTGTATAACCAAAGTGATGTCCGTTGAATGAAACAGTGGGTGTAAAAAGTATTCACGGTGTTTTGAAATTGCAGGCTTTTGTCAAATAAAGACAGAAATAATAACAACATCAGTGTGGGACTTGTTCCATCTTTATATATTTTTACATATTCCAACAAATAGAAATTCTGAGTAAAAAGAAATATTCATTTATTGGGAGAGTTCTGAATAAAATAAAACCTATTGCATCTTGACTGCATAAGTCTGAACACACCTCCCAACTAACACTTTGTGGAAGCTCCTTTTGCCTTTATTACTTTTTCAAATCTTTGTGAACTATTAACTCTATTAACTTCACAGACCAACTTCCAACCATAATGCTACCTCCACCATGCTTTACTGTTGGTATGGTGTTTCTTGGATGATGCTCTGTCTTTGCTTTAAACCAAACAAATCTTTTAATATTAAATCCAAAAAGTTCCACCTTTGTCTTATCAGACCATAACACATTTTCCTACATCATATGGGGTGACATTTAAAAAAAAAAAAAAAAAAAATTTGGCATCATTCAGATGTGCTTGCATTTTTTAAAATAAGAAACAGCTGGTCTTGCCACCTGACCCCATAATCTAGACTTGTCCAGGATACAGGGGATGGCAGTCGGATGTAAACAGTGACCAGAACCTCCCCAGACCTCCTGTAGTTCCTTCAGTATTGCTGTTAGCCTCTTGATAGACTCTCTGTTAAGTTTTCTCCTTGTTCTCTTGTGAACTTTGGAAGCTCATCCTGATCTCTGTAATGTCTCTGTTGTGCCACGTTTTCTTCACTTATTGATGGGGTTGACAGTATTCCTTAGTACATCCAATACCTTTGATATTCTTTTATATCAGTTTTCTGACGGTTACTTTCAATAGTAAAATCTCACCTCACCTTGGCAACTCTGTAGCCCCATGGCTCTCAAGAAAATGCAACTGCAAACATTCAAGCAACCGCAACACAAAGCTGTTTTTTGTCTGGTTTCAATCAGAATCATCTGAATTGATGGCAGGTGTATGTCATCTATTTGCAGGACTAATTTGAATATGATGGTCAACAGGACAGTTAGAGGCCTGACTGTGAAATGATGTACAGGTCTATGCAATCGGGATGTTGTTGTTGTTGTTTTTATTTGTTTGTTGGTGTTTCTTGTTGTTCTTTTATTTGTTGTTGTTTTTGTGAACACAAAACCTCACCAGTTATTCAGCTTTTCTTCTTTTCTTTGCATTTTTGTTTGTTGAAAAAGTACATGAATGTTGAAAGATGTTGTTTTTGTCTTCATATTTAAAAACCCTGCATTTTGCAAACTTGTCTTCATTTTTTTTATATTCACTGTTTTGAGCTGAGTTGATTATTTTGAGTGTTTTTTTTTCCCTTTTCATTCTCTCATCATTGTGAGCAATAGCACCAGCCCTGTGTTGCAGCCAGCAGCTGTGTGTTGGTCCAGAGGATGAAGGTGACTCAGAGAAACGTTGTCCTGGTTGCTGGTGTCAGGGAGATGGAGAGTCATGCATACTGATGCTGTTTGAACTTCTTCTAAAGTAATTATTTATGCACAACCAGAGTCTCTCGGTCGAGCTGGGATTAACTTCATGAAAATGCAAAAGGGCATGCAGGCAGGCAAGGACAAATACACGTATGCACACACACAAACATGCATACACACACAGTGGCATGCTGTCATGGCTCAGTGCCTAGCTTTCCCCCAAAATCCCAGCCTCAGTGGTTTGAGGACTGGGCTCTTGTGAGCCCCCACAGAGCACTCACACTAAAGTCTCCATGGAGATGCTAAAGAGATTAGCACACTATGTGCTTGTGGGTACATGTGAGTGTGTGTAATTGTGTTGCCCATCATGAGAGCAGTCGCAACCCTGCATGATAGCTTAAAGTTTAACCAAATCATTTTTTTCCGCTTTCAATCAACAGGTTGCAGTGAGCGAAAGTGAAGAAGGAACTGACAGAAAGAATGTCTTTGTCTTCCCAGCACATCTTTGTCCAAAAACAATGCCCTGCAAACTGATTGGCTTAATATACGCTTGACTGACAGCAAGTTAACCTCCCATTCATCCATCTATCCATGAATTCATCAGAGTGTTTATATGTGCATTTATAGATCAGTGGATGGAGCAAACCATTAGCCTAATTTGTGGTTTAAGTCCAAACCCACAGACACTAGCCCTGAAGACGTATGTTCACATGCTGTTTGCTAGAAAGTTATCTGCTACTGTGAGGGAAAAAGAAATCAACTGACTTTGCTTTACACCACATGTGAAAAAAAAGGTAACCAAGTCCTTAGCGTTGGCCTCAGTCCCATTCCTGTGGGGAATACATTAGGAATATGGGAAATCAGGAATGTGCTACAATAAAAAGCCAAACACATATTCTTCAGAAAAGTTTAAAGGTTTCATATTATGTTATCTGAATCTTGCCATATTGATCATCCTCCACAATAGGTACACTTTACTTCTTTTAGATCAGCTACTTAAATCATCTATTTTGTGTGCTCCACTGACCACTGTGTTTGACCTCTCCCTTCCCCATACTCCCTGCTCACTCCACTGTTGTTTGTTATCTTGCTACAGCCATCAGAAACATTACTGTCAGCCATGTGTGAGACCACGCAGGAACAGAAGCATTTGGCATATAAAGGACCAATCAGGACGTCCAGTTAACGCCTGTGTGAACTGGAAATTGTTTTGAGGGAAAAATCTCTGGAAGCTCTTGCTATGCCTGCTTTTAAATATATATATATATATATATATATATAGATAGATAGATAGATAGATAGATAGATAGATAGATAGATAGATAGATAGA
>JAOWBL010003618.1:0-12095 GCA_028564865.1 Zenarchopterus dispar | reverse complement strand
TATATATATATATATATATATATATATATATATATATATATATATATATATATATATATATATATATATATAAAGAACAGAAAAAAAAGGAAGTGATAAAAACTGTGGTTTCTGCAGTCCAATATTCAAACAGTGAGGGCATGAAGCCAGATGTAAACATGCATTCACCCACACCCGTGCCAGACAAAAACCAATTATACTGTATCCCAATGTATCAAAGGCAAACATTAACAGTAACACCAAGCATTCTTGATGGATTTATCTGGTGAGCTTTTTTTTTCTTTTAGTAAAGAAAGCAAAACAGACAAGGAAATGCGAGGTGGCCTATGCCTACAATCCTCAGAATGAAGATGAGCTGGAGCTGGTGGTCGGAGAGACTATAGAGATCATCAGAGAGGTACAGACTGGTTGCGTTAGAAGTCAGATAAGCAAAGAGTGACTCAGCTTTGTCTTGCAGAAAACTACAACGGGATACTGACTGGATGACCAAGCTTGTGCCAGAAGGAACTCTTTGCAGAGACATAAGGAAAAATACTGAACTACTGTTTAGCTGCCCAGAAATAAAAGCTGTCAGCCAAAAGCCTAAATTAAATTCAAATCGGGGTACTGGGGAAACGTTGGCTCTGCCAAAACTCATTGGTATCCATAGATTCTCTTCATATTTGGGGGCCAAGCTAATAAAGTATTCTTCTCCAGACCTAATACAATCTTACTGAAATGCAATATTGTCATGTTTCTGTTTTCTCACTCTTTTCTTCTTCTTTTTTTGAACGTGACAGATTGAAGATGGGTGGTGGATGGGGTTGAAAAATGGCAAAGTGGGAGCATTTCCCTCAAATTTTGTCAATGAAATTTTTGTTACCCCCAAAGGTTTGTGGTTATTTCATTTTAAATCAGCTGTTCTTCTTTTTTACACACTCTCAAACCTGACTTTGATCACTTACCAACAGATGCAAAGCACGGCGAAGTTAAGACGAGACCAAAACTGTCCAATGCTGTGTTCAGTAAGGAGGTACGTCTTCTGGCCATAAACGTCATCAAAACCTAAATGACTTGTTTTCTATCTGACTTACTGTTGGCTTTACTCTCAAAAAGCTGTCCCAAAGAGTGAGTGTGAGGAACAAAGCCAAGAACAGTAAGTTCGCACATCTCATAACTCTTTATTTATAACACAAAAGGGTTTCCATCTTTGAAAACACTCTCTATTTTAGAAGCAGCAAGACGGGTTTATTTATATGTCGTCAGTCAGTGTGTGAGCAGTTTACGGCTTAGGTGGGGTCTGATGTGAATGCTTACAATAGAGTCTTGATTCATCCCAGCGGTGAGGATTGCATCAGAAAGAAACGCTCTCAGGGTTAAAGGTTTGTAACTTATCTGCAGTTACAATAATGGAAAGAGGTTGTGACTAATAGTTAGGAGTGGGTCCAGATGAGATCAGTAATGATTACTGAATCCTCCTATTCCAATCACAGATGTAGTGTAACAGTCAGTTCCTGTAAAGTCGGTAACAATTTCCTGTGTTTAATCACTTCAGCTGTGGAATGTTGCCAAGCCATGTTTGACTACAAGGCCAAGGCAGAGGATGAGTTGGAACTGAAAAAAGGAGACGTTGTCATGATACTGAGCAAGGTTTGATCATTATTTTCTGGCGTGACTTTTCACAAGCTTCTCCGCTGTTCCATGAATGTTTTTATTTTTTATTAGATATCCAGTAAGTGTAGGGCTGCATTGCAGAATACTGTTCAACCAGACAAACCAGTTGTGTTGCTTTCAAGGAAAAAAAAAAAGTGCCTCCGTTCATAAGACGTGTTAGCACATCTTTAGGATCTGCTAACACATAGACACCATGGAGAATGTTAAGGACACCTTGTTCCAAGTGTCTCTAAGATGTAATGATATAAAACGAGATGGAGTTGAAAAGGAAAAAAAAAATCTGTGGCTGTTTGAAGATGCATCACAGCAGAGGTGCTTTTAATTATCGGCTCTGTTTAGGCAACATGCAGTGTACTACGCCACACCAGTTTGAAGACCATCACCATAACACTGGAACTGCAGTAGCAAGAAATAACATTTAGAGAGGTCATTAGCTTGAATGAATGAGACTCCATGAATTCAGCCTCTTTGCAATCAAACTTTCATGGCATGAACGTGTGCGATTTCTCTGAAAGAATGATAATAAGGAAGCCATGCTACGCTTGACCTTTCTGCAACCTTTTTGCTCAGCAATTTCACATCCCAGAGGACGGAGATATGTTCAAGTGTCTAATGTGACGCTTTAATCTCCATCTGAAGGAAACAGAAGATGAAGGCTGGTGGGAGGGCGAGCTAAACGGCTGCCGCGGCTTCTTTCCTGACAACTTCGTCATGGTGATACCACAGATGGATAGTGTGCAAGTGAGTGAACTAAAAACAGTCTCAGACTGAACCTTGTTGGACTTGACTTTGACCATCCTGCTGCACAGTCATGAAACCTTGGGCGTGATTGATAGTAAATAACATTAACCTTTATTTTATCATCATTTGAAATGTTCTTCAAAGTGGGGAAAAAAAGATATTTTCTGCTGATTTCCAGCCGGCTTGTGATGCTCACACAAGTCTGCAGTTAGTACTCCATTATGACTCAGGCTTGTTTTTCAACATCTTCTGTTTGGGACTTACTCACTGAAAATTTCCCACTGTGGAAAGATTACTTATGATACAATTGCCTTTAAAGCACGAGGGGAAATACTAGCCAGCCTGTTTAAGTTTTTGTTTCTCCTCCTGCAGTCTGGCAACACAAACCAGCCGCCTGCGCGCAGCAACAGCATCAAACTCTCAGGTAAGAGAACGGCATGTATTCTGCATCGATAAAACACAGCTCAGCAGCAGCAGGTCAAATTTGACAGCTGAAGCTTTAAAGGTTTGCTTCCAACTCACGCACTGTTTCAACAGATGCGTAAATGGGCAGCATGGTTTTTTTATTTGTGCTTTTTTTTTTTTTTTTATGGCCTCCCCGTGGAACAGCTGAAAGAACTTCAAACCCATACCAATAATTTTTTACATTTCTTATGTCTTTCTTTCTTGTTTTCTGTGTTCTTCTAAGCAAGACACAGGTTGAAACAGTGTCATACCTGAGCATGAGCCAAAGTATACAGCAGACAGATACAACAAGCTGAGACAAAACAGATATTTATCATTTCACAGAAGAAAAGACTGTGCACCAAATGTGCAGAGGCAATGCAGGCGCATGAGAGTTTTGCAAACGTGCCCCTTTTTTCAAGAAGGTTAGTCAGCCTCTTCCTTTAGATTATGCATGACCGATGTAGTTGTTTTGGTGTCACTATTTCTGTTTAGTTCAAATAAAAATATCTCAAGGTATTCATCTAATCACCATTTGACAGGAAGTTGGACCAGCAGATGTTCTTTGCTCTGCAGCACATGTTGAACGTACTCAACTGAACCAGCACTGCAATCACTCCATGACATTTCATCATCCAAAACCTAAACCCTGACAAGTAATATTGGTTTTGATTAAATTCTCACAACAACATTCACTTTTAATTACAATATAAAACAAAGGTGAATGCATTGAACACTAGTTATTTAAAGTATGTAGTAATTATAAAAAAAAGTAATAAATACTGTGTTTTGCCCAAGTAAAGCTACAATAAAAGCAAATGCTCCCAACTTTAAACCTTGCAGTTGCAGTATTATAGGTGAAAATACTAGAATGATAGTACAATTTCTCATTTTGTTAGTCTTTATGTACTCTGTTTTATTTTATTGACTGGTTGCACATATGCACAGCAATACACTTCAAAAGAATTGAATCTTCAAGTCTCACAGAGGTGGATGTGGGATGTTCAATCTTGTGGCTGCCATCTGTAGTGCCAGGCAACATCGACAAAAACTTTTCTCTAATGACTTTTACACTTCAAATTCTCTTTTTGGTGGCAAAGTCAAAAAGAGTCTCACTTGAAGTCATTTGCAACCGACCAACCAGGCAGAGAAAAAGCTCCTGCCACATGTAGTATCAACCCAGATTTCTAACTACATTAAATCAGCCTTTATCTGTATATCTGTAATGTCATAATTTGCAGTGCGGTATCACAAGAATTTTACAGGATGTCTCAGACTGTAGTGAGATGGGGGGATGGTTAAACTGGTCATGTGACCCACTTCAAAAGTCTTGGAGGAAACAAGGGGGGATAAAGGGGGAGAGAGAGCTCTGTCACAGAGATTTTTCACTACCAGCAAGGAGCAGCACTTGAGCCACTACTGCTCTGTGGATGGTTTGCAAGAGAGGGAATGTTGCACAATGCTCTGAGCACTCAAGGTAGGCTTCTCCATTACTCATCTGAGCTGACTGTTCTGAGGGTAACACAACATAGTTTTCCCTTTTGTTTGAGGACGGCAGTGTTACCTGTTATAATAATACTGATATAAATTTAACAAGTTTGTAATCACATTTGTTCAGTATCATCTGCCTCAAGTAAACTATTAACTTTCATGGTGAATTGAAGTGATAACAAAGGACTATCACAGGTTTTATTCTCCTCCATTACGTCAAAACCATATCGCTTTTTATTTCCAGTTGCATTATAGCTCTCTTTTAAAAAAATGTATTAATGCATTAGAGAAGGACCTTAAGAACTTTTGCATAGTTATGAAAATGTTACCTAAAAGGGAGTATATGCCCTTAGTTCACAGCTGAAATAATTTCCTGAGGTTCTTATGAAATGTCTGAATTCCCACAGAGAGACATCACCACAGCTGCCCTTTCAACCAGATCTTAACAGCTTATTTCAGATGGTTTGACTCTTTTGAGATTTCTGATTGTAGAAACATAAAGTTGGATGCAGTTTATATTCAGCAACCACTGAAGCCAGTAATATGCTTCGAGGCAACAACATAAACTAGTCTGGTAGCTCTCACCTGCATGTATGTTACATAACTCACAATACCACACACGGATATGCAACCTTCAAACAACAATCAACTTTTTTCTGTTTTTTTTCAGTTATTCAATTAAAATTAAGCATGAAAAGGAGGGGGCTGGGGGGTCATGTGGATAATACCAAACTTGTAGAGCCACCTTCAGCAGGATTAGCTTGCAGTCACTGTTTCCTGTAAGACTTTGTTAGTCTCTAACATCATTGGTTCATTCTTCTTCTTAACTTTGCTTCAGTTCTTTGAGGTTCTTGTGTATTCACCTTTGTACAGCTGTCTTATAGTCCAGCCATAGCATTTAAATCAGCTTGAGGTCCATACATTTGTTGAAGAAATCCAAAACCTTGGTGATTTTGTTTTAGTTTTGTTCCAGCCATTCTCTCGTAGATTTGCTGAAAACAAAGTAGATTCAGAGGGAGTTCAAAGTATACCCAGTCTAGTATAGACAGGACTTCATATTGAAGTTACCACTGCTGCAAAACAACCCCAAATCCACCCCTCCATCGCCATCATTGGCTGAGGATTTGAGATGTTTCTGCTAAAATGTTGTTTTATTTTCCTCAAACATGGTGCTGGACATTGGTAACTAATGAACTGAATAATCTTTCTTACTCTGGTAAGAAAGATTATTGGGTTTACATGCAGCAACAAGTCCTTCTCTAAGACAACTGTTTTGTACTGCAGTTCCCCCCCTGACATGGCATGAACACACAAATAATTGTTACAGATTAGAAAACTGACAAAATAGATTCTTTTTATAGAACTCTGCATGTCTGTTGATGATCAGTTCACAAAAGGCTGACCATTAGAAGCGTCTTGATGCAACTTACTCTCTTAACTATGGACTTAAACTGTGGGGTACCTTGTATTGCCTCTGTGATTTTTTTCTTCTATTTATTTTTGTGAATGAAATGGCACAGTGAACATAGTTATGTGTTTCTGCTTATCTGAGGTTGTATTTGTATCTGTCTGATACTAAGACCCCCTATGATCAGATGACATTTATTAAGTTTATGCACACACAAACACACACACAAATAAGAAATAGTAAAATGCATTAAAAGAAGGCATACTATGTTTTGTAATTGACTGTAAATGGTCATAAAGATGAGGAGGCACAATAATTCTACTCTGTGATGAAACAGAAACCTATAAATCTGAACAGTTAACTGAACTGGATATTTTCCCCAAACAATGACAGGGTTGTGTTTTGCTTTACTTTAAGAGATATTTAGTTAGTCATAACCTCAGACACCCAAATACAGTATATGTTCTCAGAACAAGTTTACGTTGTCCTTATACTGCACATCAACCTCTCTTGAAAAAATGAGAGGTTGAAAAAGAGAAGCTTAGCTTCAGTTTCTTCTACTTGCTCTTTCCTGAAAGGCTCAGTCTGCCGTGATTGTTCAAAAACAGCAGAGTTCAGGGCAGCACCTCATTTCTGATTATTTATTTCTCAAAGAAATAAAACTGCAAACAAGTCTGCTTGTTCAGGAGAGAATACCTTCTTTTGATGGAGATGTTTGGCTCTACAATGTTTTGCAGGCATGCAATGGTTGGAAATAGATGGTAAAAACCCAATATAGCATAATACAACCTCTAAGTGAGTGCTGTTCTAAAGACTGACACCTGCACATTGAGAAAACCTTCAAAGTAACCACTTGCAGGAGAATGTGTTCAGTTGAAAAATAAACGTCAGTGTAGAGCTTTACTGCTTTGCTTTACATTGTACGTGTCATGACACCTTCTTTCAGCTGTTGGGCCTTACATTCTTGTTATTATTTCAGCAAAAACAGAAGCTTCAACGATGGACAAAGGTGGTCCAACAAAGACAAAAGGCACAGATAAATCTGATTTTTCTTTATTTTTATCATACTATTTGTGCTCATTCCTTCTAAAAATGAAGAACATTTTTGAGCGATGTATTGATTTTGTTTTACAGATGACAAACAAGAGCCTAAAGATCTGAGAACCAATCCTCCAACCAAAGTCAAGTTGCTACCCATTATCAAGCCCAGTCCACCTCCAATCAAAGAAAAACCTAACAGGATTTTACCAAAGTAAGTCCCCTGCCCCCATAAAAAAAAAGAGCCCAGTCATTACTAATCTCAATGCAAAACCACCAGGGACTCCTGGTGGGATGAATAACGTCAGGAACACCTTCTCTCCTTTCGTATGGTACCACAAACAGAGCCTTTAATCGTTAAAGGTTTTGGTTGGCGCCACTTGTTGTCATGGCACCCTTAAAGAAGAATGCCAGGATGCCTGACATTTAGTGGGTCAGTGGAAACTCTGGGATGAGTCAGATCAGACCGAAACAGATGAAAGCAGCCCATTTCCTGTTTCCTGAGCAAAGTACACACAAACAACCACACACTAAAACAAGAAGACAAGAATCCCTCTCTTAAAGAGGTTCCAGCTTTTGAAATTATATGAAGTCAGGAGGCACTCTTTCATTGTCTTTAATGATTGTCTTTAATGATTCCCCTGGATGTTTATATAGGCTCATCACCTCAGATCCTTACACATAGGTGGATTATTTTAAAAACCTGAAATAGAATAAAAGTAGTTGGTAAAGCTCATAAAAGTTGTGCTGTGCTGCTGTGCTCTGCACCTGCACCCATTCGAGTTCAGACAAGCGGAAACCACATTCAAACACTGTTTTCCTTTTGAAAATGTGAAGTAAGGACCGTGCACTGGATTTCTTTGTCAAATCAGCGTTTTTCTTCTTCTCTTTTTTTTTTGCAACTGATGTTCCCCTCTGTCATTTATATCAAAAGTCTGACAATTTAAAATCTTGTGTCGACCTTGAATTCAGCAGAATCAATGACCATGCAGCAGCTGCTGTTTCACCAAAACAGCCAGAGGAGAAGGAGGCAGACGAGTTCGATGGGCTCGATGTGCAGACTGAAAAGCTGACTCATCCTACAGCAAACAGAGCCAAGCCCCCACAGAGGAGACCACCATCAGGCCTGCCTGCAGCAGCACAAGTGACTCATTTAGATTCATTACTTTCTTCGGAAATAGCATTTTTTTCCTGCAGTAATACTGAAGTGAAAAGTTGCTCATTTTAACATATCAACCTTTAAAACCACATGGGTAGTGTTAACCAACATTTCTGCAGTCAGATTTCTGCAGACTGTAACACACAGCTCTCTACTTCACCTCATGTATGCATAGACAAAAGAGCTTTTAAAGGCTCCCCACACAATTTCCGGAAGTTAGGAATAAATATTGAGCAATGTGAGCTGAGTTTTAACAAGACCCTAGCTAATAACAATGATCCAACTTTTATGAACTGTGTGGAGTCTCAGTACAAAGACTGCAACAAGTTCAAGCTTGATGTTTTGGTGTAATCAAGTCATCCTGAGAAATGAAGGAATTTATTCCCTGAAGTATAATTTTGGTTTGTACTTGTTGCCCAAAAGACAGATTGATGGTGAACATTTGTAAGGCATGCTGTGAGCAAGGATTGCCATTAAAGCCTGTTCCTCTTTTGCAGCCTCAGAATGTGACAGACCAGACAGAACCAGAACAATCACCAAAAAAGCCTCAAACAGACAAACTGCTTGGCTTGCAAAAGGTTTGTGGATGTTTGTTTCAAGTTTCAAAATGTCAAGTGTGATACTGAAATCAGGCTGACTTCAGGGCTATTTTAGAAAAGAAAATCTGTCCATGTACTATAGAGAGTAGCTCTTTTAACAGGGTTTTTTTTTTAAAAACTCTGCCTTTGCACTTGTTGCTCACTTGCAGGATTGCTATGCTCTTCCTGCAAACTACAAGCCTGCTCTCAGGTATCTGCTGTTTGCACAAACATCTCGTGCTCAAGCTCTGCATCCTCTCCTCACTGTCAAGTTTCCTCACAAAACTCTTGCTCTTAGGTCTCGGCTCATTATTTCACTGTAGCTGTAGCCAAATGATTAGGGTCCACAGACTGATCTGATGCAAAGTGAATGTCACTTTCCTGGTCTCAGTCCATATTCGATCTGCTGCTTTTTGCTCTTTAGGTATGTAGTTGCTGTAACAGATAAGTATAATTCCAAAAACTGAGGAAGTGAGAGGTACGTAGAGTACATCAACATCTTGAAAAAAGAAAGAAAATGACAAAAGCTAAAGCAAGACCACCAACCTGTATAAGAAGCTACAACAGTTAGAAAAAGAAAATACTCAAAAGGTGGTAGGGAAGACAAGGTGACCCCCAGGAGCTGATTCAGGTAGCCCATTTTTTGCAGAATTTTATGCTCATCTGAACCCCTCTGGGTGGTTTATTGATAGGTCTATTTAAGGTGGAAAAAGTATTTGGGACTAGCATGCTATCTAATCTCTACCATCCACCAAGCGTGCTACCCCTGTTTAAATCTAACCACCTCCCAGCGTATTCTTGTAGGCTCCTAGTTTAAGGATTGCAGCAGTTTAGTCATGTAAATCATCCCCAATATCTTTACATATGCCTAAAAATGTGGGATTGATTATGTCAGATCCTCAAAGCCAAATAATTGTTCTATTTTATCATTAATAAGGCAACCACGGTCTTCACTGGTCAGTACTGTATCTGGCATGTTATTTTCAGTTCTTGGGATGGACTTTGAAGAGATGTTTCCTTGAACATTGCAGTCATGTTTTAAACTGTTTACTGTTAACTTCACTTAAAGATCCAGTTCTGTGATTGGTGCTAACAGTTGAACTATTAGTGGACTAATTACAATGACTTCTTTTACCTTAAATACAAGACACACCACATCATACATTTTATGACACATACAAGTTTATAAAGTTAGAATTTTTGACATTTTTCTCTCAGTGTCTCTTTAAGTCCCCCCTCCGCAGCCCTCCCTCTTCAAAAAAAAAGAAAAAAGAAAACCCAATATTCCCCGTGTAAGAAATAGAAAATGATAATCATTGAAATCACAACACACTTGAACCTGGTAGCTTTTCCCTATTCTACATAGCTTACATAATTACTGTACTTTCAGGTCTAACCACTTTGAGTACCTGGCATGCAGAACAGTTTTGCAAGCAAACAGAGGAAACATGATGGCAGGAAGGGGTTAAGCTGCAACACAGGAAATCCAATCTGTCACAGAACAAAGACTAAGACAACATGTCAATCTAATATTAAGAAATCATGTTTTCAAACAGAATAACCAAGGAGAGAGCATATACAGCACTTGCATGTTTAAAGTGACTTCCAGATCAAAAACTCAGATGTAACACAATTCTGTCCCTTATTCTGGAGAGGTCCAATTCTGAAACTTTCTCATTCAGCAGCCTGTTCAGATCTGCAGCGTTCTGTGACAACACGGATTCATATTAGCGTATCAAGATCCAGGTACAAGTATTTTCATCACCACTCAGAACTTCGCTGAAGTGATGTCCATTTGCACCACTTCTGATGTATGTGGGACCAAGCTGTTTTCAAAAAAGACATACTTCACAGATGATGGTGGTTGGGTTGAGCCTCTGATTCCACCACCTAATAACAATTATTTTAAACTGAGGTGCCAAGACACGACTAAGAAAAGGAGCTGTCTTTTTAAAAAAAGAAGGAAAAGAAAAGAAACCCTGTTGCATCTAGTTCATTGAGACTTCAGGAAATTGTGTCAGCTTCTAAAGAAAGGGAAGACCATGATTACGTTAAAGTAGGGATGTTATTATCCCCCTGCCTTCATACCTGTATACAATTTATTTTACCTTTAGATGAGTAAATATTTGTCATAAAGCACAGATGTATTGTTTGCACATGTTAAAAATGGACCTAAATCCCTGCAGGACAAAGAAGTGTTCTTGCAAGCACCTGCAAAGCCAGAGCAGCCACCCAGAACACCACCTCCACTTCGACCAGCACTGCCCAAAGTGGCTGTGGGTAACAAAACTGTGAACAGTAAACAAGAGGCAACTGTGGAAAGCCTGCAGGCTGAGATCAAAGAGCTGAGAATGGCACTGGAGCTGCTTCAAACACGACACGAGTAAGCATTACTTTTTTCTATTGTAGTTTTAACCCTGAGAAACAGCTTCACTTATATAAAATGAGGTGCTGCATTTCTTTATTTTAAATTGCATAATCTTGAATTTGAGGAAAGAGACCTTACTGCAAACTATACAGGTGCAACCAGAAGTTTACAATACAGCTTAGAAAAAGTCACACAAACTTTTATTTATTTAATTGTTCATGATTGATAGCAAAGTTGACGAAACGTTTCCCCATTTTAGGCCTTTTAGGCTTTGCGTTTTTTCTGTTTGTAAAATTTCAGTATACATAGGAAGATTTTTATTTTATTTTTTTTAAATAAATTTCCTCAAGAGTTATCACACACTTGATTTATATTTGATACTTTTGCCTTTAAACTGTTTAAACAAGCTGACAGAACTTAATCAAATTTGTGGTCCTTCTTGCTCACGTGTATCTTTTCAACGACTCCAAAAACCAGCTGTACAGCAGAGCTCCAACCAATATCATCACTTTATTTTCCTGAACCATTTTTTTCAACAAATCTGAAGGTTGGAGTCCTTGTATATTTAGAAGACCAAATCAAGCCCAAGCTATAATTTTCCCTGAATAAACTGTTCCTCATGAAGCTACCTATTTTGTGAGGTGGACCTTTACCTCCTGCAATAAAGCAGCCCACAACATGATGCTGCCGCCCTCGTACTTCACAGTTGAGATTGTGTTCTGAGGGTGCAAGGTTCCCTCATCTTCCTCAAAATAAATAAATGGACTACTGATTATTAGGACCAAAAAAATGAACTTCAGTCTCATCCGACCACATTCCCAAAAATGATTTTTTGCTCTCACATGCAACTGCAAACTGTAATATGTTTTTATTTTTAATTATTTTTCATTGTGGCTTTGGAGAATTAGCATCTACTTGCTGTCCAACCTTTTTAGCTCATATTGATACAGAATTAATTTCAGTGTGCATAACAATATGCGGTTAGTGACTCCAGTTGGCGTCTTTAAGATCTTTTGCTGTTTTGGGTTCATTTCCACATGTTGCACCAAAGTCCACTCGTTTGTGGAACACAGAAGTTGTCTTTTTCCTTAATGGTATAAAACCTGTGTTCTCTCATGGCGTGTGTATACTTGTGAGTTATCTATCTATCTATCTATCTATCTATCTATCTATCTATCTATCTATCTATCTATCTATCTTTTGAACAGCAGAACA
>JAOWBL010003617.1:0-12097 GCA_028564865.1 Zenarchopterus dispar | reverse complement strand
AATTTTTTTCATTAATTACATTTAAGGCTAAAATGAAAGTTTTTGTAATAAAAACACATTAAACATTTCTTGTATTTAGTTACTTTTTTTCTCTTTTTCATAAAAAAGGAGCATAAGTCTATTCATCCTCGGGTTATGTATGATTGCCATCACACAAAGGCTGCCTTCATATTTAGGCCAGTTAGTTGACCTAAAGCTGATTTGACCACAACGAATACCACCATCATCATCATCATCATCATCATCATCATCATCATCATCATCATCATCATCATCATCATCATTTTAATTAAACATGAGAGCAGATTTAAGTTTCAGGGAAATAACATTTTCTTATGCTGCTGGTAATATTTACAGTTATACGTAATAAAGAAACAAAACTTACTTTCAGTCTGGAGGTATGCACCAAATTAGGTTTCTTTATTTTTTCACAAACTTTAGCCATGTAGAAGTTTAGAGAAATAAAACACTGTAATCTTGTTTTATGCAGTTTATTAAGTACTAATTTGAGAGCCATTGGTTTTCCATAACTTTCAAAGCTGCTCACATAAAACATGACACACATGCTCTCAAAATTTCTACCTAAATTATTTCTTTTTGCACTTACGTGACTTATGAGATGTTTTGTCTTGAAGGGTTCAGCTTTACAAATCAACACTGAAAGGCACCAGTTTTCAAAGGGACGTGTTTATGCTGAGGACTGACGTGCTCTGAGCCAAACCCTGATCTTTTCTTGATCCTAACCAGATAGTTTTGGTGCCCACAGCTAAACAAGCACCAAACAAAGAAAAAAAAAGAAAGAAAGAAAAAAATGGAAAGGAAATGAAAAACAGAGCAGACTAGACAAGCCTCAACCTTGGGTCTCATTTTCACACATCTTAATCCCCCACCTCTCCTTTAACTTCACCTTGCAGACTCTGTTACTTGTGTAAAATGAAATACTCCAGAAGGTTGCTTGAGTGTTTCTTCTTGGCATCTGCTTTTGCTCATGGGACCCGAGGAGCTGCTTTGACAAAACCTCAATGCTTGATGGCCTTGGATGGGTAGTTTGATCAAATGAATGTCAACAAACCACTTATAGGCAGTGTGTTTAAATAGGAAAAGATCAACATTTCTTAGTAGGTGCCATTACATATTTGAATTTCAGCTACACTTTGCTCTGTAATGGCACCTTAAATGCCAGGTAAATTCAGTGTTGAATAGTGATGCATCACAAAGGAGGTCTCACTGATGTGCAACAGCTTTGAGAGGAAAGAAAGGAGGGAAGTAAAAAAAATGGAGGTTACCAACTAAAATGCAAGGGTTTAAAATGATGTTTGAAGAGGAAAACCCTTGTCCAGTAACATCACCAACACACCAAGAGCCCACCTGGTGGAACTGTGCCCTTCTTCTCCCCATCCCACTCTGACACCAGTGGAAAAGGCTCCATAATGATTCATAAACATTATGACAAATAAAATAGGCTGGTGGAGAGAATCAGGTGGTTTCAAGTGTGAAAGCCCATTTCAACCTAGTTATTTCTAAGGAGAATAAATGCCAATAAGATTTTACTGTCAACACTGAGTGCAGTGAATTCATTGAGATGGAAATCCTCACGAAAAATGATAAAATATTTGTGAAACTCATTAGCATTTCTCTGCATACACTGACTTCATATCCTTACACGTGTTATCTCTAACAGTGTTTGCATACTTTGGTCACATGGTTGCGATTGCGGTGGTTATTGTGTCGTAACTCCTTAACTATTTAGTGTGGTTGAGCAGATGGGGCGTCTCTCAAATGCTTTGAGGAATATTTCAGCTGAAGCAGATGTAGTTTTTGGATTTTACTTTTACAACACACAAAATTTGTGTTTTTGGAGGCTGTGGCATACCTCAGTCCAGCTGTGGCCACATAAGCGGAACGGTAACAATTGACAATGGAAAATTACTGCGCTCGTACAATAAGAGAAACGGGATAGAGTAAGAGTGTTTCATCATCAGTCCTGAGTCTCTGATTGTAACTTCAACCGTTGAGCCAGATGTGGCCTCTGAATGGTGTCATCTTAATTGTTTTGGTTCTGCTTTGAAATGATCTGAATGATTCACAGACCTCTTCATAGCAAAACTATCTGACATCACACTGAACTAAACCTGGGACCAAGCTTCATCCACCTAGCCAACATGAATGAAACAATCTGGATCATTATATCCAGAATTTGATTTTGTAACAGCGAGAAGATTCCCAGGGGATCAATCTGGAAATTAGAAGACTTACTCAAGTTTTCACCCGCAAAACATTTAATATATGGGGGCAAATAAAATCGTATGGTCATTAAGCTGATAGCTAATTTATACTGCCCTCGCAAATCCCAGCCCAGGATTATTTACTAAAAAAATCAAACTGTTGATAATACAACAGCAGAAATTAATTTATTGATAAGTAATGATAATACTTAACATGTCTGAAGCAGCAATATTACTGAAGCAAAGTGCATTGATCTGTGAAGCGATTCTTATAGGAAGTGTTGTGCACAGCTGCTTTATTCTGGATGCAAAGCTTCTCCTGCAGATAATTAAATCTCTGCAGCCATCTGAAGGCAGCGAGACCTCTGACTGTGTTTACCTTTATTAAATCACATGCAAAGGACGCCAGGCTGCAAAAGCCCACTTAATACTACACTGGGAAGCAGGGCTGCATCCAAGCATTAATTCACATTAAGTGCTCTCCGTGTGCGACTCCACCCACTTATCCGGGACCGAGTTACGCCATTTTGCAGGAAAACATTGTTCAATGTAGTCACCTCAGGTGGTGCAGATGAAAAGTAGTCTTTATATTAAACGCTATGGCGTTGAGAAACAAGTCTTATGCAGAAACGATTTATAATTTTTCTACGTCGAGGACATGTTTTTCTCTCATTCTTTCTCCACTCCTTCCCTCCTCACGCATCAACAAATGAAAGGACGCGCCAGAACAATTGGAGCTGTGTAATTAGAGTTTCGACCGCTGTGCTTTAAGGTGATAATGTCACATCATAATTATGGACAAACATCATGACCTGCACTGTAGACATTTATAAAAAGAATCATTAGAGACCCAGATCACACACTGACATTTTAAATGAGCTGAGGACAGGAAAGAAGAAGAAATGTGACAAATGAGGAAAACCGGCAATGGTAAGGAGAGATCCTTTCTGTTTGTGAGAGCAAATGTACCTGCAGATGTGTGACAGAATGCCACACACACCCACATTTAAAGACAATAAAATCGTCTGTTCTCCTTTACCAGAACAAGAGATTTTTTTTTAGATGTTTTTACAAACCATGAATGCATATTTATTCAAAGCATCACTTATTATGTTGAGACAATATGCAAGCGTTGCACTTGAGGATTCGCTAATAAATTGACACTTTTGAGCTTCAGAGCAACAGCAAGTAAGAGTTCAACAAAGAGCAGACAGGAAACAGACAAAAGGAAAACAGAACTGGAGAGATCTGGGTAATCACGAACATTTCACAGTCAGATTCGACCTCCCTCCCCGCAAGCACCCCGATGAGATAATTCCTCCTACAAATTGCAATCAAAGCTCAAAAAAAAAAAAAAAAAAAACACTTGAAGAGCACAAGCCCTTTCAGCCATTAACTTGCCAGGTCCTGGGGTGCTGCTTTTTAAATATTACATTTATTTAAATGCATGTTTCTGCTTATTGTTTTTCCCTGTTTTTAATTAGAGATTCCATTAATTTTTTACTGCTGTTTTTAGAATTATTGATACTCAAGCTGAGCAGCTGCTTTAACAAAAGAACAATGAAAAGTTTAAGCCCTCGCCTGACCTCGTCCACCCAAGAACAAGATTAAAAACAAGAAATTATGACACGGTGAAAGACTGCTTTGCGTAAAGCACACTTATTAGGCTTTTGGGAGTACAAATGTGACAACAAGTACAACCTGTGGGAAACTGATGTCATTAGGGACACACTGAGAAATGTCACAGTTTTTAATATAATAACACACAGACCAAAGCAGCATCTTGTAACCCGTGGTGTTTGACCACTGCGGTCGGCCATTTCAACAGAGCATGTGGGTGTGCTTATAAGGAACTTCATAAAAGGGTAAAAGCACAATCTGTCAAAAGAATTAAGTCTGGAGATGGAGGGTGTTTAAATGACGGCACTGTTTGTGTTGGTTGAAGTAATACTTTCATGAATATCCCGACGAAGATGAGAACAACATGCTGATGGCCTTAAACGACTGAGAATAAATGAACTCTTTTGAATCGGGAAGATTTGGTGACCCATTCAGATTTTCTATCACCCGTCCATCGATTCCTGCGCGCAACTTGAAAGTCCACAAATAGGGGAGAAAAGCAAGCCTGTCTTCTGCATTTGATGTCAAGTGGCTCTATTTGTCATAATTATGTGGTTGTAAAGGGAAAGTCTTGAAAAGGTCTAATCAATCTGATTTAATTAAGTGCAGTCAGTCATTTGAAATGAACAGAATAGAATTAATAGGCACATTTTAAATTTGCATTTAAACCCATGTAATTATACCAATTCAGTGGCCTCACAAGCACACTAATTTTCTTTCGGAAAAAAAAAAAACAAGAGATGAGACAGAAGTAATTTCTCCTTTTCGGTTCTTTCGATTCTGAATCATTTCACAATGCGGGAAAATGCTTTGAATGAACTGTTAACGTATAGTTTGCTGTATAAAAGCAGAAAAAAAGTCTACAGTAACAGTGATGCTGATGGATGTGATTAGTCTGAGAAAGACTTCTTACAAAGTAATAATTATTCATTATAACGTCAGCAAATATGCTGTGAATTACTGAAGAGCCCGTTGTATACTTATTTACAGGATATTAATGGGTTCAGCTATCTGTTGTCATTGATTCATGTTAAAATTGTGTGTCTTTCTTGTCTCGTGCCTTTGCCATACCTTTTCGGTTTGTCAAACTAACCAAGAAAAGCTAGACAGGAAATTTGCAAATGTGTTACATGGCGATGACGTGAAGTTAAATAATAAAAGCCTGATCTTCAAAAGGGGGAACTTAAAGCAGATCTGAAGCAGAGATTTTCATGAGGGAATCCTTTAGTGTGAACACTGGATTTTTTAAGGTTTTCCAGCTTTTTACATTTAAAAGTCTAAAATAGAGGAATGATTTTAAAAAAAAAATCATAACGTGAGCACTTTAAGATCAATAAGAATAATTTTTTCATGTTAATGGAATAGGAACTCATATTGATTTAAAAAACCCACAAAGATAAGAAAATCATTTTGATCAGACAACAGAAGTGCAGGAGGTGGAAACCCAATCAGGCATCAATAAGTGGAGGAGACACTGGATCATTAGAGCTCACTTTATTTGAAGAATAACGGGTGTTTGGGTGAGAAGGAAAGAGAAGATCAGCCCTGGGTTCATGGATTGATGGATGGCTGGGCCTACCAGCTTATTGACCAACCGACTGGCTGATTGACAAGGTGACTGACGAGGTGACTGTTTATGAGTTCGTTTTCGCTTGGATGATTCTCTTAGATGCACTGAAGCATTTCCTCTGAAAAGTGGAAAACTTTCTCGGCTTTCCTTGTGACCTGTTTAAAACACATTTTACAGAGAACATCACGAAACACACTTCAGAGACTGTACTCTACATGATAACGATGAAACCTCACAGCACCACTAAAATCTATCACCGATGTTGCAGTTTTCTCAACTTTGTCTTTTTCTACCTTTTTTTTAAAAAATGCATATCTTTTGAACTGTGCAAAGCATGTCAAATCTCATTTCACATGCTCCGGTGAGAAATAATATCACACAAATAAACATCACAGCCTTGCCAACTGAGCTTACCTGCCATGGAAACAGCTGAAATTAACCTCCTCCTACAATCCTTTGTCCTATTTATGCTTCATATTCCACTTGAGCAAACTCCGTAGTGCACTTGGCTTACTGCATATCTGTTTTTTAATTATGAACGGCTGAAAAGTGTTTCTCCTTTAACATAAAGTGTGTAATTGGTCGAGTGAGAGATGGATTCATGACAGAAAGAGGCGAGCCAGTGCTGTAACGATTTACTGTATCTTATACATCTACTTTTTTTTCCCTCCTTGATATCAAAATGCTGCCTTATGCCCACAAAATTTCCCGAGCGTCTTCCAGTTGTTCCCAAGCTGCTCCCGCCGTCTTGCAGCTAATCAACAAAGTTATTTTGACTTCCCATCCATTTCTATGAATCCTCAAGCTGCCACACTCGGGTTTCCACAGTTCTGTAACACATTTTCTCCCGCTAACTGGCAAAAGCTCTCTTCATTTATCAGATCCACACAGCCGGCTTATTACAAGAGTCCCCTTATCTGTCATATTTCCTTCCAGTAGCGCTGCAGTGGTTACAAATGGGACTTAGTCTATCTGGCTTGCAGCTGATGAGGGGGGAAATGAAATTATTGCGATTAGATCTGACCCACATGCTGGCGTGCTTTGAGTGTGTGTTGGTGTGTTGCTGTGTGTGTGTACTGTTGGCAGTAGTGCTTTTCTTGTGTTTGCGAGTTTCTGCAATCCTGCGGGTGACAGTGGCTAGCAGCAAGATTAAGGTATTATGAAGCTCTTGCACCACTGGAGGTGGTAGATAGTAAGAAGTGGATTTTTTTTTTTTTTAGTTGGTGATATTACTTGATTTTCAGGATTAGTACAGATCACTTTGACTTCTTTATCTTATTTTAATTCTCCCTCTCTCCAGTTGTGTCATCCATTTTTGTTTCTTACACACGGACACACATTAACCCCCTTTTTTTCAGCTCTTTCTGTGAATAATTGAACAACCGAGCTTTCAGTGTCGTGTGACTGTCAATCAGTTGACTCATCTTCTCCTGTTGCTCCTGTTGGGAAAACAAGCAGGAGGGCCCTGACTCCAGCCAGCAGGCATCACTCAAAATCCCGAACCGACCGGATAAACCGTACACAGGTATCTCTCACAATTCAGCCACAGGAGAGATGTAAAAGCGTTTAATGGATGCATAGATCTATTTTCATCCAGAAAAAGAAACTCAGATTCCCCCCAAAACTAAGTTGAAGCTACATGTCCTACTCAGTTCTTGTAGAAAAGCTGAGATGTAAAATGGGTTGTTTGTTGTTTTTAGTTTAGTAAGACAGGTTGTGTGGGCTGTGATTTGTTCATCAGCTGAATGTAGATGCAGTAACCTAACATGAAAAATACGAAAAAGTAAAAACGTCTACGACTGGACTTCAGAAGTTGGGTGTTTTTGTGCTGAGTTGGCTCTTATTATTATTTTTTTAAGAGACAAAACAAGACTTGTTGCAGCACACATAACAATTGTAGGATGATAACAAAATAATAACTTTGATGGGAGTACCTGAAATAACGAAATCATGAGGTAAGCAATAACTTTGTGGCATAAAGTGTACATTAATTTAACTCTTCAAAAAAGAAATCCAATATTGGATGAAGCCTGTTTCGAAATTATTGTTTCATTGTATTTTCACAGTAAAATGGCTTTTATTCTTCTATGAACTATAAAATAATGTCAGTGGATAAGATAAGAATGGATAAGTTTAGAAGTAAACTGATCTACTTATCTGTCTGTTAGGGTTAGGGGGTTTTCTTTTGGGTTTCTAGAGGTTTTTCTTGGTTTTCCTGATTTGAGCTTGTTTGCTTGTGCTTCTATGTGTCTTATGTCCTGTTTTACTTTGAAAGTCTGTTTCTTGGTTGGTTAAGTTCTGGCTTTTTTTTTTGTCTTCCCATCTCCCCTGATTGTTCTCACCTGTGTCTTTTCAGCCGGTGTAAATATATATTGTCTTGTCTTTGTCCCTGCTTGTCTGTGTTGTTCCTAGAATTTTTCTATTGCTTTTTTTTTTGGTCTGCCTCACTTCTTGCAGTTAGCGATTTCATTTTCTTTGCTTTTTTTTTTCTTTTGGACTCACTGCTTGGGGCAGCATTTTTCATGTCATAATGAAGGATTTTTGCCTGCAAGTCCTGTCTCTGAATCTCCTGCATTTAGCTCCACACCTCCTCACAATATCAGTCAATGTAAGAGAAACAAAGCTCTTAGTCTAAAATGCCCCAGATCACACAAAACTGTAAAGTTGTATGCATTACTGAAGTACTGAAATCTCTGGTTTAGAATAGGAAAGAATTATATTTTTGACCTTGAAACTCTGCTCTCGCTTAAGACTGTAGATTTTCTTTGAGCTGACTGGGCTCTGAAGGTTAAACTTTAGAAACACAACTGATTTACTGCTCCTCATTTGGGAATCACAAGCACCAATCATATTTCTAGGGAATTGTGAGAAACTTGTTTGAACAGAGCTTCTTTTCTTCCCATATGCTGTAATTTCTGCATTATTTCTGTAAACTGATCTCTTTTTCTATAACTCTGGAACTAAACCCCTCCAGATTTTGATTTCTGCTCACCAGTGGTACCTTGACTTGTATGCATTTCTGTCCTTCCCGGAAGCCTTTATGGATATTGATCCGTATAAGTCTGGTGAAAGGTTGTGTTTTTGATGCATTTGAGGAACATGCTCAGGAGAGTCTCTGACCGAACAAAGGTTTGATGTTCTCTGTGAGAGAAATGAAAACGCACTCACCCAGAGAGAGTCCATTCATGAGACCTTCTAACACATGTGGTTTAATTTTCCCCTCCTACACCTGCCCACGTAGAAACATTTCCATGCTGACCCTGTTACATCTTCTCCCACGTGTGCATGCAGCTTCATGTCAGAACTTCTTATTCCACTCATCCATCCCCCACTACCTCTTTTAAAAAGACCACGGAGTCGCAGCACCAGTTCGTTACTATAACCAGCTCTTCTCACACTGTTTGAGGTTAGTTCAATCATGGTTGAAATAGGAATAAATAATAACCAACACACTTAGAGAAAATACAAGTTACAGGTTACAGTAAATATATATTAATCTTGGCGTGTGTATGACTATAGCCATAAAGCTGTACACAACTATACTGCTGGCACAGCTTTGAATGATGTTAAATGAATGGATGAGATAAAGTCAGACCTCCCAGGCAAAAAAAAGTGTTTTGATGTTTAAAAAGTTGGATTAACTGTATTCAATGACTTAAAATACGAGCGACTGATTCAGTTCTGTTTATTCTCCTGCTCTCTTCTTTTTTTGTAAATTGGATTCCTGTGCCAATTTGTTTCCACATCTTTTCTGCTCTAATGGTCTAAACTCAGGCTGCTCAATGCTGCCATTGCCGCCCATTTTCACTAGCATAATGCCCTTGGACAAGGACAGCCAAGGTCCCTCAAATGCAGCTTGTTTCCACAATAATAGGCTACAAGGCGTGTAAGTGCTGAGCGGAGGAAACGTTCATATTTGAGACCACTTTAAAAACCATTAAGCTTCTCCTGTGTTTGTGCATCGTGTATTTTATTCTGGCCAGAAAGTAGTAAAGGGTTAGTGACTGTTAAGTGAATAAAGTGCACCGGGGAGTAATTATATGAACATTATTGATGCACAGGGACGCAGCACTTTTAGGTCATCTTGTTTGCCTGCTTCTCAGTCTTTTCTAAAGTTTCACAAATTCAGGGAGAGTTTTGTCTCTGCATATGTGCGCATGATTTCCTTTTTGAACTTCTGGGTTCATGTTTAATGCGTGAGCTCAGGTTCAGGCTGCTGTGTGTTGATGTGCATGGGAAAGCACATAAGTACTTCTTGGCCTGCATGTGAGAACATCTGCAGTGAAGGTTTAACATCTGGATCTCACATTTCCCCCCACCAACACATGATGCCACTGAAAATGAGAGCACAGGAGAGTAAGTCAGAGTGGAGGGTAAGAAAGAGGAAGCTTCCACGCCAGCTGAGAGATAGCATATTGCTTTAGACACAGTTTCTTGTACAATCAAACTGGGACAAAGTATTAGGAACTTTGCACTTTTTTCCCGTTAAATATTTAGTCTTAGTCAAGACGCTGTTCCCTGGAAAGGACTCAACACATTGAACCCACGTTGATGTCTTACGCACACACATAAAGACTCATTCAGCTGCCTCATTCAAAACAGATGTCAGAACAGCAGCAACCGAGCACAGATACATGTTCACATCCAGTTTGACCTCACAGCTACATAAAATACTTGTAGTTTTAGCGTCAGTGATGAATCAGCATGAGTACAAAGCCTAGACATCTTGAAAACAACTTTGAATTACCACACTTTTTATGTGGAAGTGCTTGGCGAAGTTAAGCTTAACTTTGAGTAGGTTTGAAAAGAGTTTGAAGGGCATCACGTTTCTATTCTCCTTTCCCCCCAATCTCTCCGCTTTTCTTTGATCTTGATACAAGTACATTGACTTTAAAAACTCCCCAGGCCTTCCCTCCCCCCTCCCTCCTCCCTCTCTTTCACCCCTTTGCCCTCCTCTATTTCTCTCTTGCCGCCATCTATTAGATGACAAGGGACCGGTTCAGAGTCCGCATCAAAGCTCGTCTGTCTCTCTCTGCCTCCCAGTCATCCTCCAAAGTGGGTATACAGCCATCCATGACCGGCCCAGAGCGAGCTCTTCCCAGTCCCCTTGACTTAGGAGGGTTTCTGGGACTGTGACAGCCTCAAGGTGGTTTGACAGAGCATGACCTGACTCCATGCTGGTTGGTTTCATTATGAGGCCGCTAATAGCGAAAAATGAGGCAATGATGTGAAGGAGGTGGAGACGGTTTCAAACGGTGAGTTCATGTTTTTTAACCATACTCCTCATGACCAGTCTGTACTCTCTCTCTCTCTTTTTTTTTTTTTTTTTTTGGAAGCACACACTGTCCTATCATTGCAGATTAATAATACAGAATGGGAATCTTGCAGAGGATTTAGTACATACAAAGTGTCTGATAGCTTTTATCTGTGAGCATAGGTGTGTGCTTATGTACACATCTGGAACGTCCACAGGCTTCTTATTTACGAGGCTCTCTGCACCTTAAGTTACATTAAAATGGATTGTACATCACATTTGACAAATTTCCTCAAATGGGAGAAAGCAGCTGTGAGTCTATGAGGCAGACAAAGCCCAGCATGGTAATGTTTCTTTTTACTCTGGAGTACACACTTGTGCACATATGTGCATATTTTTCCACAATGATTGGAAATCTGCTTCCTTAATGTATGCTCTTTTTTTAATGCACCTCATATGCAATCAAATATCTCCACCACAAAGACTGTCATGAGAAATGTCATATCTTTAAGCACTGTAGTGAGATAGAACCAAATAGAGAGGTTTACTATTGTACAGCATGATTGTACAGAATATGTCCTTAACTGCCATTTTTTAATTAATATTTGTTGTGCTTTCCTAGACAAACACAACACAAACACAGTACATGCAGTGTTGATAAAATGGGATTGAGTCCTCTCTCATGTACTTGCAGACACTTTTCCTCATAACTGCATAACCCTCTGGTTACAAATCATGCACTTAATAAAAAATTAATTAGATGCATCTTTTAGCACTGCCACCCCCATTAAAATACACTTGATGGATTTGCAGCTTCACACAATTGCACCAGTGAACGCTCCCCACCTCGCTTTTGTGCTTTTCCTTCCACCTCTGTATTCCCTCTGGACCCATCCTCCAGCTGTTAAAAGTACAACTGAGAAAAAGGCAGAGGGGGGAAGGCACACAGGCCACCCTTGCAACATGAAATCAAATAGCTGTCCTCTTCTGAAGCCCAATGTAAAGAGTTGCACGAGATTAGACCTAAATGCAACAATATTTGTCTTTTTTTTCACATCATATTATATAGCCAAAGTAAGTTTTCTAAACAGGCTTAATATGACCTTATTTTCATAGCACATTGCTGACATTTATTTAGTTTTACTTTCCTTAAATATGAATAATACTATGGTAACTATGCTGTACAGAATATTCCCTGTAGAGGTTAATATGATGCACTAGTTTTGTCAGTGGGTTATTATTTGCATTATTTGATATTAGAATATCATAACTATTGAACCTTAATGTGGGAGAAGATGACACCTTTTTTTCTTATTTTTTAGGCTCTTTCTACAAGGTCTACTACACACACACACGCACATACACACACACACATATATATATATATATATATATATATATATGTACATATATATATATATATATATA
>JAOWBL010003616.1:0-12098 GCA_028564865.1 Zenarchopterus dispar | reverse complement strand
GGAATACAAGCTGTTAATGATCTTTAATAAGAATCAGGTGTGTTGGAGCAGGGAGACATCTAAAACCTGCAGGACACTGGCCCTCGAGGACCAGGATTGGTGACCCCTGTCCTAAGGGATTGTTTTATGTTCTTTGGTTTGGTTTTTGGACTTTTTTCATCCTACGAGATTATTTTTTGTTATACATTAAATATTTGGATTTTACCTGCATTTGAGTCCTCGAGCTCATTCTGGGCCTGACAATTTCCTGCAGAAAAAAAGAGATTAGGATTACTTTTTTGCCTGACCATAATGTGCGAAGATCCATCTCAGACACCTCTGAGCCCAAAAGCTGCCTCTGAAAGTTTGACATGAGGTGACTTTTTGACACCATAAACTTGAATTGAATATCTCTAGTGTAGTGCTTGACAAAGTTTTCCTAAGGTAATCTATTACTCATGTGGTTATGTCAGCTTTGAAAAATTACAGTTCTTGAGGCAGAGGCATCAGGGGGGATCCAAAGATGGTGGATGTCCAGCTTAGGCTTGCATTCAAGCCCTCTTCTCCAGTGCCCCTTTGCTTTGAGGGTTACAAAATTCTTGATCAAAATGTCTCAAATGCCAAATTCCACTTGTATGTTAATGTGCTGCTTTGGATCTACATCTGACGCGGGTCTTTGTCAGCTACAACAAAACCTTTATTACTGCCCGGCTTCCTTTTTGTGCCATGAATTCATATGTATTTGGGACTGAATTGACTTTTCTTTCTTTTTTCCCTTTCAGACAATGATTAAGTTTAGAAATTCACAAATGCCTGTTTTAGGTCAACTATCGTGTCAAGTGAACCCAATAATGTACAAAACACTGAGTAAATGATTCCTTATGGGTTCCTCAAAGTTTCAGGTGATTTATTGTGATATTAAATACCTTCCACTATGTTGAATAACCATTGCTGTAGTGAACATATGAAGGGAATTGGACCGATTTTTAAGTGTTTGGATTTAAATTGCTGTCCTAAATGTTTTGATGGTTTTAACCTTTTTTGCATATATATATATATATATATATATATATATTTTTTTTTTTTTTAAAAAGGGAAAATTAATGTGAAAACTAAAACCTGAATAGTAAAGTGAAAAGCAAGAGAGGGTTGTGATGGGTGTAATGAAGTGATTGTGTATAGTATGGTGTAATGTATGTGAATGAAAGCATGGTGTTTGTACTGGATGTAACACCCCAAAATGTGCAAGAGCTGGGATATTTAGAGATGGAGAAACACAGCATGCAGTGATGTTGCTCCTCAACACCAGCTGGATAACTCATGAAAACATCCAAACTTCAGGTTGGATAACCTCTGGTGATAATGTGTTGGGTCGGTGTCATGCAGTGACTCTCCTCAAGTGCTCTAGATGACCTCCCCATCCCAACCACTAACTGTGCACTCGTCCAGCCCCCGTGGATGCCAGGAAGCATGGTTGAAGGCCCCCCACCCCCCGGGCGACGGAGAGGGGGAAAAATCAGCCCGGAGTACGGGTGGCATCAGACGGCAGGACCACCCCATACCAACGACGACGGAAGGCAAAAAAAGGTGAGACCGGAGGCCCCCCGCCCCAATCGACACCCCCGCTGTTCAGTGGGGGAGCCAGACCCGAAGGACGGAATCCAGGGCCGCCCCACATCAGCCACCCATCCCCCGGGCCACCACCCCCCCAGAGGGTCAAGTCAACGGAGGCCCACCCAAGCTCGCCCACCACAGCCCCCCACCCCAGCGTGCCCCCACCCGAACCATCCACGTTGAGCCCCCTCCATCTATAGCTCCACCCCAACCCCAGCCGGCATGACAAGGGACTGCTGGTTGCCCGATGACTGCCCCAGATGTCATTGCTACGACAGACCAGCTAGCGCCAGTACCTTGACCCTACACCCTACCCGTGTGTGGAGGTGATATTGTGATTTTAGGCTGTGTTCTGAGTTCCTGATCAGAACACAGTGTGTGTGTGCTACCCAACCTGTGAAAGTGAACTAAGTGATAATAAAGCCGTGCTAAAGTGCATTAAAAGAAGGGCACGAGTTGGTATGGAGAGGTGGCAGCGCACTCCTGCCCTTCTTCCTCTGCCCCATGATGCCTCCCAACTTTAAGTTTTAAAACTTTTAACATGGTTTAAATAAATTATGAAAAATATTGGGTGTCTGATGGTGTGATCAATTTATCCAACAAAATAGGTGATTCTAAAATGTGTTAACAACATAAAGTTTCAAATTTATGCTTAAATTTGTGCTGAAATGAAAGCTTGCGAGTACTGTGCTGACTAAATCTGAAGTAACATTGCAAGTTACCGACATAAAATTGTTCATCAATTCTACTGGTGGCACGTTTGGATTTGATGATGCATACAATGGGCCTCTGCAACCTGTGTATTTATTGTGAGAGTAGAACATTCAGCGTGCATGTTGCAAGATTAAAAGCTCACAGGCAATTGCTTCTTTTGTCTTCTCTCATCTCGCCATAAAAATAGCAGTAATGGTGTGCGGTGCTTTGATTCGGTTTCATCCAGAATGACAGAAAACTGTTGACATTTTTGTATTCACTACATGTCCTCTTCAGCAGGTGTTGCTTTGTGTTCAGAGCTACAGTTACCCATCAGACAGTTGAAAGGAGTAAACTTGACAGAAAAAAAACATTTATCCTGCCGATTTTTTTTTTTTTTTTTTTTTTTTTTTTTTTTGTCTTTCTTGTTATACTAATCAGACTGGGATGAGGAAGGGTAACAAGTGGGATAGCTCTGGAAAATCAGTTTAACATCCTAATTGGAAATGACAAGCACAGTGGCGAAGTGAGCTCTGCAGGGGAGATCAAGGAGTCGGAGCTCTGTGAAACTCAGTATTATAGATCAATACCAAGCCGATTCCCCTCGCACCTTGACTAATTAACACCTGTCTGCTAATAATGGGCTATAACCACAGAAGCAGCCCCCAAATAAATGGGGGGTACCAAAAAACATAGCACTATTGAGAAATTATAACTCAGTGTTGGACCACAGCTATATCCCTGGAGACAACAACTATCAGGAGGAGCAAACATAAGAGCAGGTGTTCTCCACCTGCTGTTCCACCACACAGAGCGGCAGATAAGGTAGAAGTTTTATGTTGTGGATTTTTAAACTAATGTTTGCACTGTCTGTGTTGCTTCTTATGTAGTCCCATTTGTGTGTTAACTTGTTTTGTAATCTAGATTAGTGTTTTCCAACCCTATTCCTTGAAGATTATAAACCTGAATGTTTTAAATGTCACTCCGCTCTAATACACCTGGCTCAAATTATTGGGCCATTGACAGACATGTATTGACGTTGTTGACAAATTGAAGGTGATCCAACAAGGTATATCTGAGCAGGAAAACAGCTGAAACAGGGCAGGGAAGTGCACCCTAAGAAACAGAGTTGGGAACACTGATCTAGGTGGCAGCTTGTACATAATTGTCAGCAAAGGTGTATATTTGCTTTTGTCATTGGTGGAGACATGTATGAATCCCCTCTAACATGATAAAGGAATTTTTTTTTGTTACAGGTTAATTTTTAAACCAGTGCTTCATAACATGTATCTTCAAAATATTCACTTCCAGTTCCCCAAAAAAAACTTTTTTTTTTTTTTTTTAAAGCCTGTAAATTCTCATGTTGAGATAAGATTTCATGTCTCCAAATGTGGCATTCATGTCCCATATGGTCTAGTTGTTAGGGTTCCTGGTTTCATCCAAGTGGCCTGGGTTCAACTCCTGATATGGGAAGTCCATATTTTGTGGGAAGTGGTAGTTTAGTGGTTACAGAGCTGGGCTTGGGCGTGGAGGATCGGGGTTAACAGAGGTAAGCCACTGTGGGCCCCTGAGCAAGGCCCATAATCCCCAACTGTTCCCTGGGAGCTGCTCACTGCTCCTAGTGTAACTCGTGATGGGTTAAAAGCAGAGGACAAATTTCTCCACTGTGGGACTAATAAGGGTTTATAAAATTAAAATTAAATTAAATATCTTTGGGAAATTTGAACAGCAAAACACAATAGGAAAATGAAAGTGATTTTTAAAAACAACTAATAAAGTACAACCTCGGTTCTGTAGACTGTCTTTCAACATAAGTTGAATCCAACTGCAGCTTTGGCAAAGTAATAAAAATAAAAAACAGTTTCAGCCCTCAGAAAACAGATTTCCTTGAACAGTGCAATACATGAAACACAAACCAAAGTGCCTCCTTTTGTTAAATGAGCAACAATTCCTCAATGTTAAAAAAAAAAAAGAAAAAAAATTACTTGGAATACTTTCAAATCTCAAAATTATGTACTGCATTGCATATCTCCAAGACCAATTTTTTAAACTAAATAATCTCTTAAAAACATTTGCTTTTCAAAGCAAAGAACTTTACACTAATCAAGAAACAGTATATTGAAACCATAACATTTTAAAACATTTTTGATAGTTTATCTCATTTCCCTCAATTATTTTCAGGGGGGAGATATTAAGTTTTGCTTCTCCTGCAAGCATTTTGAACCTGAAGAGGAATGGGCACTCCTTAAGCAGAAGTTCAAGTGCGCTGAACATTTTCTTCTATTTTATTAATTCCTTGCGGTTTTACTTAAATGCTGTTGCTGGAAATGGAAAATGAGACACATTCTTTAAAATACCATAACTCTTTGAAATACCATAACTCTTCAACCGTTTGCACCATCTACGTAATTTAACCAGATTCTGAAAGCTGAGAAGCAGTTTTGCATGGATATACAACACATTATTGTAGTGGCAGTGGTGTCCCACACACACATCAAGCCATCTAGTAGAGATTAACAACACCTTGGCACTGTGTGTTTTTTTTTTTTTTTTAATCTTTATTTATTTTTCTCTTTTTTGTAAAACATGGAGTCAACATCATTGGAAGGGACAATTTAATAATCACTGGATATTGGTTGGGGCTAATTCCAACTAATTCTATGCCTTGATTGTCAGGGACGTTTATGATTATAGTCACATCAACGCTAAAAACAAGATAACAAAGATCAGTAAAGTTAAAATGAAATTTCCAATTCCTTCACAAAGAAGTACAGAAGTAATGACAGTTATTCTTTTCAGTGATTGCAGGTGTTTGGCAGCCCTGCTGGCTGCTGCCCTCCATGGATCCTGGGGTATTTTTCCACCATCTTGGGAGTGGAGGCCCATCACCTACTCTTCCTGGTATCCGAGGGGGGCTGGCCAGCTAAATGGTTCCTGATGAGCTGGAGAGCAAATCTTGTCATTGTTTTGGTTTTTGATTAGTTCCTGTTTCATTTTGAAAGTCTGTCCTTGTGTTTAGCTATAGTTTGGCTTCCTTTGTTCCAGTCTTCCCTGATTGTTTGTTTGTAACCTCATCTTGTTAGCCCCATCTTAATATAATGTCTTGTCTTTCCCTTCCTCCCTGCTGGTCCATCTGTGTTTCACCTGTGTCTCCACCGGTCTGCTTTTCAGCTCATCAGTTTGGCTTTCACACATGGTGACTGCTTGTGTATGTAAGGGCCCCCTCCTCCCCCATTTCATAATCGAGTGAGAAGTGTGAAGACTTCTAACAACTTTCTCACAGGGTTGCGGAAGAAAAAAAACTTCTGTCTGAACCACACATTTTTATTCATATTCACTCGCTCTAGATACAAGAAAACTCATCAGTTTTAGGTGCTATATCATTGTCCAATTTTAGAGTGACTTGAAAAACACTTGAAATGAGCTGCATCTTTTCATGTCAAGGAAAGAATGTCACCCATCGTCAGGCCAAGAATTGCTCACAGTTAACATGGTAGGAAAACGCTGATTGCATTTGCAGGAAGTGACATAAATATTGTTAATTATATCTGTTTGCAGACTATAGTTGTAACCACAGGAGCCCCACTTCGCTAAAGCCCACTGACAAATCTAAACAGCAGCTGGTGAGGATACTTCCAGCTGGAGGAGCCCCAGCACTTTTATTTACTGTACTGATACTGTACATGCAGCTGAATCTGTCTAGTTACACTGTTCAAACCTTCCCGGTCAATCTTGCCACACATCAGCATGCTGCGCACACACACACACCATCATTCTCTAGTCCACACACTTAATCACACAATCAGCCTGATAAAATGAACATGACACTCATAACAATATGAAGAAAGCTGACAGCTCCATCTCCTCCACAATGACTTAAAAAAATAGTATTATGGGTCTAATGAAGGTGTGACACCTTCCATCTGGGTGCACCCACAGGAAGTCAAGACACACTTTGTTTCTGAAAGGCTTGTTTCTTGTATGTAAGGAAACACATTTACTGGACTTTGCTTTCTTGCTTGGACCAGTATATAAAGGCCAATGGATTAAAATTGGTGATCCACTTTTACATAAATGTTACAAAATGCCATTGTGCAAATGCTATATGAAGAGCTGAAGCTTCTTGCATGCTGAATTTGCTGCAATTTGCTCCAAATTTGCTTGCAACACTTGCTGGGTTTGCTTTTGTGTGCAGCGGACTTGTTGGTAAGGAGTTGCCAAGCAAACAAGGCAGAGATGCACAACTGTTGTACTAATTACAAAGGCTAAGAAGGAAGAGGGTTCATACACTGCTGTGGCCTGGTCAGCCTGCAGTCCTGAACTGTTCTCAGTAGAAAATAGAATATTTTAAAATGAAAAATGCACCAATAACAACCCTGTAGTGTCACACCTACTACTCTTTTCTTTAAATATAGTCAAAATGTGGAGTGACTGCAATAGGAAAGCCTGTTTGTTTGAATGGCTAAGCAGCAAAAAAGCAGTACATCAAGTTACCTCTCAAAATGAAAAAAAAAAAAAAAGCAAACAAAAAACTGTAAATCCAAGTATACAGCAGGTATTATTCAAGATGCAATAGGAAATTCCACTGAATACTAATCTAAAAGCCAAACTTCATACTACTCTAATCTTAATTTAAGAAAAATAAAAACCTGGAGATTTGGGATGGCTCCAGATGCCACTGTGCAACAAAAACATCAAATACAGTGACTGCAAATTAATTTTGCCGGTTTCAATTATGCCAGCCAGTTCATCTAGCCACTTCATTCTAACTCAAAAATGCTGATTAAAGTCAGAGACAATATTTACCCAAGTGATTGAAATTTATCTCGGCTTTCCCTTTACATCCTTGCAGAAGAAGAGACTGAAAAGTCTATTGTAAAACTGATGTTTCAAGTAATGAGCTAAAGGACATGTATTCTTTTGTCTTGTTACAGTCAGTAATTCAGTCACTCATCCTGTAATTAAACAGCAGAAGGTATCCTGTGCAGAGAATGCATCATCTTCTTTCTCAGTGTGTCCCTTTTTTTTTTTGTCAATTTTCTCAAGGCAGAATCAATGCGTGAAATTGCATGAAATTTGGCTGCACCCTCCTTTCAGTTTCTAGCTTTCATATGGCCCTCCATCTCTGGTCAATCTGTTGAGTTGTTTGTTTGTCTCTCCCTATCTTGTCAGTCTCATCCTCCGGCTAATCCCCTGATTCTAGCTTTCATTTTTATTCCCACTTCTTCACTGTCTCTCTATTCCTCTGCTTGAGGAATAGAGAGAGTTGTTTGACTTCGGGGTCTGCATGTGGATGCTCTCTTTTGTTCAGAATTTTAGGGAGGAACCTAGTTTAAACTTTTCAAATACTAATTTTCCGACCTTCCCTGCAGGGACAAAACTTTACACAACTTTACAATATTTTGTTTTCTTTTTTAAATTAATTGGGACATATACAAATATCATCTGAGTCTGTGCAGTTGTCCTTAACAGTGAAACATTTACTTATGAGGGGTGTGACAGACATAAATTAAAATGTTAGTAAGGTTTTGGCATTCTGTACACATCTCACATAGGATTAAAGCTGCATAATAGTCTTCAATCTATGTTGTTGTATTTGTCATTTTATGATGTACTAAGCATTCCATATCCTTTTTTCAGAATTGTGAGTCTTTTCTTGATATGTTAAGACTTAAGGGTTGGAGACTTTGTTTAATTAGCTGTCGTTTTCAAGTAGTCTTTTGGAAAAAAGGCAAGGGAAGTGGGAAAGAAAAAGAGAGAAAGTGGCAAATAGGCACTTTGCCAGATTCATAGCTGGTGTTTTAAGCTTCATCTCCATCAATTACATACTCTCATGTCATTACATGGATAAAGTATTCATATAAATCTAATGGAGTAAAAGTCACAGGAGACAATTTTCATTGCATGATTTGTGAAGGAGTTTCTGCAGGGTGTTATTTTAGCACTTGCTTTGACAGTACTTCTGAATACCTTTTATTCTGCTGGCATGTATGTATGTATGAATGCATATATATAATCTGCTTTAAATGTGCACTTTGCTCTGATCCAAATTCAGGATCATTATGATTATTATTTTTTAACGAGTTTTATATTTTAAGCTTAGTTTTAGAAAAGCAAAATATGCTCCTTGGAATTGCTAGATCAATATTGTTCATGAACTTGTATCAGATGTGTGTTTTTTATAAGAATTCAGTGGTTTATATATCTATATGAAAGTGCATAAAGTTGACCTGGTATCTTCTTCATCATGTATATCTCTCTGAGCTGTCAACTGTGACTTCACTTCACTGAGACCTGGTTCCCATAGAAGGAGTAGGTGATGGTTGGTTGCTATTTATAAAAACATTACAAAGCCAAAAATGGTTGTTTTTGCTTTTTTTTTTTCAGGGAAACAAATCAAAGTAATATTTGATCAGCCAGTTAAAATTAATTATAGTAGCCTATGAGTTGTGCGTCTTTTAAAACTGGTGACGCAGCTTTGTTCTACCCACTTCAAAAGTACTGCAAATGCAGCATGATGTGAAGCTGAATTAAGATAAATACCAGAAAGATGGATAAATCTGCTCTAATCTGCATCTGTGATGTCACAGTCCACATCACATTTGAAGAGTTCACTGACATAAATCAAATCGTATAAAGTGAGAGGGTCCTGTCAATGTTTTTCATTTGGTAGTCACTTCGACAACTAAAATAAATGTGTTCATCAGAAGAAAGAAGTGGTTATTTTCATATATCTCCTTTGAACATGAGAACACAAGAGTAACTCACAGCATAGATCATTTGTGGTAGTGAATTTTGACACCAACAATAACCATTCACATCTGTGCAGTTGCTTCTAGAGAAAGACCTTTGTTCACACTAATGCCTCTGGTTCTGCCTGTTTTTCAGATGCACGTCACACACAGTGTTGCCACTGAGTTTAAAACAGATGACAAGTGCACAATAACCAGAATTGACACCACACTCAACTGTGTGTATAGTGTCATCTATTTTGGCTGCATATATTTTTGTGCAGGCAAAGAGGAGCTGCAGGCTTCAGGTTGAGGGGGATACAGCTGTGATTCCTCATTGTCTCATTGTCTGCACTGGCCCTTCTCCACCTTCATCTTACATAGTTTTTACTTTTACTGTTTATTTTCTGGTATTCTTCATCTTACATAGTTTTTACTTTTACCGTTTATTTTTTGGTATTTTTCATGAAATTTTACATGCCACATTTTTTCTTTTTCTTTTTTTCACTATCATACTGCCATATTTTTTTCATACATTGTACTGCTGTTGTGACAATGTGAATTTCCCCATGGCAGGACAATGAATGAGTTTTTTTATCTTATCTTTTCTAATCTTATCTTACTTCACCTCTGATTTTGAAGAGAGAGAGACCAGTCATTTCTGTTTTTTCTTGACTTTTCTCAAAGTCCTACTATTGCTGCTTCCTTCCTTTCAGCAATAGTGGGAATAGGATGTCAGTGTCTTTTTACTCCAGAAATATTGTTTTTATTTTACTGTATAGGGAAGTGGATGTGCAGTGTGAGAGCATTGCTTCAGAAATGAAACCCCCTGATCTCTGGTAGGAGGAGAATCTTAATATATTTTAACAAACAGAAATATTCTCACTGTAAGTTTTACAAGAATTGTCTGTGATTTTAATGTTTTGTACCTTTGCCAAAATAAAACCTACAGCTAATGTTTCCTTTTACATTTTAATGTTAGTATAACAGTTATAGTGTGATAATAATAATAATAAAACCTTTAATATAAAGGTTATAGTGTATAATATTGAGGTCTAACTAGAACTAAAAAGCAAATGCATATATCTAAGTTCAGAAAACCTTGTTGTGTAAAGAGGTATTTAATGTATCAGAAAAAGAGGCTGCATTAAATGCGATACATTGGATGCACTTATATTGGCATGTGCTCTGAACTTGTTTGCAAATAGTCCCTGTATTTCCATGGAAACAAGGTTGGACCCTGAACTGAAGTAGTTGTTTTGAATGATGTATGACATAAAAGAGCAGTATAAAAATGTTCTAATTTGCATAGTTCCTTGTATGATTAAAGTAGTAGATCTACCAGTATATCAGAGGGTGCAAATCATCCTTTTTTTATCACTGTAAACAGAAATGAACTTGTATTATGCTAAGAAATATCATAGCCTCCTGAGACCTGAGGGGGAAAAAAGTGTCTTTCAATATCACTTTTTTTGTGATGTCCTGGCTGTTTGGATATAAAACAACAACTCACAATTTAAAAAAATTATAAAAAATTAATTTACTTTAGTTGACAACAGATCAATTCCTCTGCAATAAATGGTGAGACTTCGAAATCAAAATAGACTGACACCAAATTATAATTCCTGACATGTTCCTAAACAAAATGTATGATTATCATAGGTAAACAAACAATATCACAAAAGTATTTGACTTACTTTTTCTCTTTTTCTGGCATGTGTGTTTTGCTGCAGTTTTACATTTTGCATCATGATAAAAACAAACTTCCTCTTTTCCCAAACACATGAGATATCATTTGAAAGGCCAGGATGTCCTCCACGAAGCACATCAGGGCTTATGAGTCAAATCATTGTTTTTTTTGACAGAAGTCTTACAAATAACCTACCAGATTAAATAGCCTAAAACAAAATTGGATATACTGGTAATGTAAGATAAAGGTTAAAAAAGACATTCCAGTTTTTCCAGAAAAGCCAAACGTAACTCAGTGCTCACCAGCATTTTTTCCTTGAATCCATTACATTTGTTTCTACAAAATACTTCAGAAATTCACTGTCTTAATAAACTGCTTTGTTAGTAAACTGTTTTTAGATATGATTTTGATATTTCTGCTGAATTTCAGCTGGTGCATAAAACTTTGCACTTACTGATGTCTGATTCAGAATCCATCCATCAGCTTGTTTACTCTTTTCTGCTCATTGTAAAGAATGAAAAGAATGCTGTTTTAATGTACAAGACATCCACTGCTGTTGTGCATGTTTTTTTTTTCTATCATTTCATTACATGTAGCAGAATGCGAAGTTGTATGAAACAACTGCCACACTTTCAGGCACTAATGCGAGGTGTCTACTGTTTCCATGAGCTTTGTGTTCCGTGCATTACATTTAATTAGAAAACCTATTATATTTACAGCTAACCGGAGCCACAAAAGCTTGTTAATCAAGTTAGTATCTCTCAGGATTGGGATATATTAAGAGATTGTTTGCCTTGATGACTTAAAAGTTATGTGCAAAACTTGTGTGCTTCTCAGGATGCATCTTAGATCTAAAAACAAGCTGCCCAAAAATGAGGCCCTCTCCCTCAATAATGGTGTTCATTTTGAGCTTTGCAACTGCTTAAATGGTGAAGAGATGACTTCTGCTTGTTCCTCTCCTGAGGCGTGATTCAGTTCTTTAGAAGTTAGCAGCCTTGATGCAAACAAGAGCTTTACCAAAAATAACATGCCACAAACTTCCAAAGTTTGCATGCGTCTCAATTGATGCTTAGATCTTATTCCTTCACTGAGCTCAGACGGTTTTAGAGAACAGAGTTGGCTTTTGATGGGTAGATAGGGGAGAGAAGTGTTTTGTTGGCAGAGACAGATTTAGGGCGATATGGGACTTCAACATTTATTTAGATCCTTTAAGATGACCACGAGATGGTTCACTGTAAGGAAAGACTGGATGACTGCTTGTGCCTTGGCTTAGATTTAATTTCTTGCTGGACCCAAGTTATGGAACAATCTGCCGCCCCACATAAGATTCTGCACAAGCTTAGGAACTTTTAAATCTGCACTGAAAACCCACCTTTATTCTCTTGCTTTTA
>JAOWBL010003615.1:0-12098 GCA_028564865.1 Zenarchopterus dispar | reverse complement strand
CTATCTATCTATCTATCTATCTATCTATCTATCTATCTATCTATCTATCTATCTATCTATCTATCTATCTATCATTTTGGGGTAAAAAAAAACACCATGTGAGAGGGTCTATCTTCTTCTGAAACAGTCAAAGGTCAGTGTATTTGACAAAGGAAATTAATGGACTGGCGTGTATTAACTAATATGACTTAACTGTGATATCTTATGTAAATATTTGCTGATTTCTCAACTGAGGATCATGTGTTTATGATTTCCTCTTTAGCAGGGGAAAATGCATTTCAAATACATCTGAGTAAACTTAATGCATCCGGTGCCTTTTGTATCTACACAGTGAATTAATGTATCATTAATCCAGATGCTATATATATCATGCATCCAACATATTTCAATGTTCACGATTTCTGCAATTTGAAGAAACTCCATAACAGAAAATTAAGAGACAATATCACAAAACTGCTCTGTTATTGTGAAGATGCTATATATCTGTTAGATGTTATTTGTTATGTAAGAAGAGATGTTCGTTCATTCATTCATTCATTCATTCATTCATTCATTCATTCATTCATTCATTCATCCATTCATTCATTCATTCATTCATTCATTCATTCATTCATTCATTCATTCATTCATTCATTCATTCATTCATTCATTCATTATCAATATGTCTCTTAGACCCTATCCCTACCAGACTGTTCAGAGAACTCTTTCCCTTAATTAATATTCCCATTTTTGATGTTTTTTTAAAAATATATCCTTATTGACAGACTGTGTGCCTTAGGCTTTTAGTGTCGTTGCAATTAAACCTCTACTTTTAAAAAACTGGCCTCGAGCTGCAATCTAATTATAGATCTATATTCAATCTCCGTTTGACCTCTGAAGTTTTTGAAAAACTGTTGCAAATCACCTAATAAATCATTTGCATTGAGATGAGAGGCTTCAAGACTTTCAAATCAAATCATAGTATAAAAACTGAGCTCATGAAATAAAGTCAGTTTATTACCAATGATCGCCTCATGCTCTCAGTTGTTTGATTGGTCCTGTTAGATCTCAGTGATGTTTTTAATTTAGTGATCACAACATTATGTTACAGAAATTTGAACCTGTTTTTCTTGTATTAAATTAATCATAGGGCATATGTTGTATTTATTGATATGTATAGGTTTTTCATGTGTATGGGGAGTTGACCATGATATGGCATGCATTTTTTACTTCATGAATGGACTTCTGCAAGTCCTTGTTAGAAAGATGTCCTAAACTGACTGAACTGCTGCCAGCTGATCCAAAATACTGCAGCTAGATTTTTGTCGAGGAATATCAAAGATATGTCATTTTCCCAATTTTAGCTTGCCTTCAATGGCTTTTTGATAAAATTCAGGATATGATTTAATTTTTTTTCTCCCACATGTAAAGCCCTTAAGGGCCTAGCTCCCTCTAATCTTAAAAAATATATATATATGTAGTTCCATATCATCCCAAGATTGCTCTTTACTCTTGAACTGCAGGCTTTCTCGTGATTTCTAGTTTTCAAAACAAGCATAGGAAACAGAGCTCCCAGTTTTCAACTCCCAGTTAGTGGACTGAACACAAACAATCTCTTGCTTTAGGTTAAGGCTCAAACTTTTCCCTTTTGATGAACCTTATAGTTAAGGAAATGTTCCCTGATGGGATTTGTACACTCTTGTAGTATGTATATGTCATTATTATTGTCTCTTTCCTGTTATCTCAGACTCTTACTAGTTGAGCATGGTGGTTGCCCTCCCCGAGTCTAGTTCTGCTAGAGGTTTTATTTATTTATCAACCCTGTTAGGTCTGGGATATATTTGCAGATTCACCAAGCATTCACACTTAAATGTTTTACAAAGCAAGCACTGGTGTGAACGTTTCTTGCTTCAATACTGCACTTGCAGTATGTGTGATACTGCAGGTTTCCGGTAGGGAGAAGAATGAAACCCAGGGGCTGAAAATACAACTGTAAAAAACAAAGTGACACTGTTGGAGGAGAATAGTATTGTTTTGCTTTTGTTGTAGTCATAACAGAAAAAAAAACAAAAAACAAAAGTAGTGCCACTGGAGATGGTACGTTAAGCCGTTAAATCAATGCTGTAGGGGTTGGAGTTTGTTTTTTTCTCCCTCTCTCTCTTATTTGGTCAGTGTGGGAAATTGAACATGAGAAACACCAAAAGTAGTTTTTGTGTTTCCTCTGTGATGCTCAAAGACTTGTTGCATCAGAGCGTTGCCCTCCTTCAATACAAAACCACACAAAGAGCTTCAGGGCTCTCTGACAATTCAGTGGGCTCCACTAGCACCTCTTCTGTTCAAATGAATATTGCATTTTAAATTTCTGTAATATTATTTTTTGATGAAGTGCACGACCAAAATAGCTTACGAATGCAGGATACTTGTAACAACTTGTACCAGGTCATAAGTCAGCTTTTCCCTGTCCAGTGTCACTTTGTGCTTGTTCAGCATGAATTGTACTGAATTTGAATATTCATTACAATATGTTAGCTAGGCTGTTTTTATGAATTGGCTTTGGATGATTTCCAAATTCTTTACTCAGTTATAATAAACTGGATTATGAATTAAAATGAATTGGATAATGAGTAAATTGCAGTGAATTTGGACTGTAAGCTTTGAGGGTTTTCTGCGTAAAGTGCTTTGAGATGACTTTGTTGTGAATTATCACAAGCAAAGTGAACTGAGAGAAAAACAAATTAAATTCATTCATTTAGTCATCCATTTTCCATATGTAATTCAATCTTATTGAGGTTCAGGAGAGGAACTGGAGCTTTTCCCAGCTGTGAGAGGGGGGATACTGGACTGGTCACCAGCCTGGCACAGAAAGCATATGTTGATATACTGTATATAAACTCTTAACATGAAAGTTCGTGTGCAACTCTTTCATGCACCATCTCCCTATTTGATAACAGTGAAATCCACATAACATATGTGGACTATTTCATAAAGTCAGTTTATCACGTAAGCTTGCCTTATTTGTTACTCTTACTCATTTTGATGGAAATCCTCCCCTTTACATGACCCTCCAAAACCCCAGTTTTGATGTTTATTTTAGTAACTATTATTAACTTAGTCTTTCTTTTTAACCATTTATAATGTCTACATTCCATTGTTTTAATTTGTAGTAATTAAATTTGCCACTTGTAAGAATTAAAAAAAACATAATGGATTGCATTGACTCAGTTGTAGTACAGCGTATAAAGCAAGACTGCTGTATATACAAGAGAGGAAGCCAAGCCGAACACACAAATCCTCAACTTAATTAACATAAAAGATAAGACATGTTAATTAGAGAATTTAAAAGACGCTGCCATATTTGTTTTATATTTGGACAAAGTCATTGGTGTTGTTTCTAGCTTATAAGATAAACTAAGCTTTTTTAAGCTGCTTCCTCGTATTTTGTCTCAAGATATAAAATACAGAACTAACCTTTCTGTGCAAAATTTTTATGTTGTCCTTGTGCTTGTATGGGTTTTCTCCAAGTACTCTGGTTTCCTACCACAATCTCAAAACATGCATGTTAGGGAGAGTCTAAATTGCTCATAAGAGTTAATGTGAGCATATGTGGTTCTTTGTCTTTAATGGACTGGTGTTCTGTCAGGAGAACTGAGATAGGCTCCAGGAGATCCCTGTTACCCTGAATAGTAATAAGCAAGTATAGATAATTGATGGATAAATGGATTTTCCAGGGACATATTCCAGCACCCCAACATCTGTACATTGTGTTCAGATGCCTGGGCTGCTCAAGTTAATGTGCTGTTATGAGTGTACATAGACCATACTCTGCAGGCATCCATTATGGGGGTCTATTATCATCCTGTTCAGCCTGGAGAATGATCCCTGAAGGAGGGAATGTGAGCAGCATGGTCTCTCATGATGAGCTGTCAGATAAAGGATTATCATGGAACCCCATTAAAACTCGCAGCAATGTTCCACTTTCTGCTCCCCACTCAGCTGTTTGCAAAACCTGACAGAGTAATGGAGAGAGTATCAGAGTTATTGGGGTTGGTGGGGTGGTCAAAATGGGATGGAACAAGTGATGGAAAGGAAAAAGAGCAGGCAAAGTCTGAGGTAAGCAATTACAGAGAGTCAAAGGGAAGAAAGGGAATAGGCAGGAGAGGAGTGTAGGGTGGGGAGAAGAGAATGATGCCTGATAGCTGACATGTTATCAGCTTTGATTCACAAAGCTGTCTACTATATTGTATAGCTTATGTTCCTAAAACATCAGCTTTCACCAACAAGCACTGATCGCAGGAGAACCCACAGCTGATTCATTTCAACACTGCACTCTACAGGCTGAACAGGACATTTCAGTTCTAAGAAAAAATAATTATGACAGGAGGCGATTGAAAATATGTTCATATTTGAACACAAGATCATCAAAAAATATGCTACCCAGCTACCCACTCAACAATCTCAAAATAACAAAAAATAAAAATAAATAAATAAAATCAACGTGTTTAGTAATAAGCAAAGAAGACAGACTACTGTGGAGGATTTGATAGGCTTTATGTCATTTAGCCAAGATTAAGTATTCATTTATTTACTTCTACCAGCTATTAGGAACAAGATACATGCAGCCATGCAGAAAATAGGTAAGTGCCCACCAACTACTACTGAACTTTAAAAAGTTGACATCAACAAGGGAAATGTAAATGAAAACACTGTTGGCAATTTACCACACTGTCAGAACTACCACTGTGCAAAAATGTAACTTTGTACTTTCTTTTTGACCACTCAGTTGAAGCTGCAGCTCATTTGATACATAAAGTATAAGACACAAGCTCTGCACCTCCCTTTGTTCTTCCCTCAGCCTCAATGCAGAGCTGAAACTTCAAGGGGCATCACAACAAGTTATTTCTTGCAAGGTTGTTTACTGCTCAGGCTTCAGTAGTCAGCAGAAGAGGTGTATTTCACAATTATGCCTGTTCAATGTCACAAGTTACCTTTCATGATGTAGCTGTAGGGCAAACATCTAGCAAACGATGCTGCCTACAAATGAAGGTGTCCTGAAAATCCCCACTGATGTGTCATGATGTTGTGGCTGCGCGTGATTTCAGCCACAAGGCTCAAATCAGAGGCAGAAGTGAGAACCAGAGATTCACTAAAGCTTTTATTCCCACAGGGAGGAGTTGCCTCCCTATTTTGAGAAAGCACCCAACTTTTAAAGACAGAAAACCTAACTTGTTTACCTCCCTTACCACCAGAATTTTATTTATTTATTTATTTGAGCTTTAAGGAAGACAACTCAGATTTACACCTATATTTTGAACTTGTTTTCCTGAAAAGACAGCCAAGCTCCGTGTCTAATTCTTGGTGAAGAATTAGTTTCAGAGTTATGTTTTACTGCGCCCTAGTGGACAAAATTTGTAACTACATCTCTGATCAGCACGTATAAGAGCGGCACTGTTTTACACTTCTGCTGCTGCAATTTTAACAATTATGGGGAAATGAAGAGGTTACTTTGACCAAAATTAATCATACTATCATCTCCATTACTTGCCAACAACTTCTTGTAACTTCTTGTGTCCAGCCATTTGCCAAGCCAGCTATCACCATAAATAAGGACTCACTGTTTTGAATGTTTTTCAGACTGATGTCTGGTAGTTGTGAGAGCATGCCTCTATTTTAAAATGTCATACCTTGTACACTTCTCCACTAACACACTTAAGATTTTAATCAGAGTTTTTGCAAGTTAACACAGGTGCTAGGGCAGTCTCAGTGGAAATCACTCTCTTGACAAGTCAAGCAATGCTGCACTTTCATTTCACATGAGAATATACTGCATATCATTTAACTTTGCCGCTAAGCTAATCCATCCGTTTTCATGAGATTGATGTCTGTGGGGTGAAATCACTGAGTGGTGCAACAGTTTAATCAGAAAATCCATGATGCAGACCAGAGAGCTGCAGTGCTCGAATTTCGACAAGGATTAAAAGGCTGGTCTGCAACTTTAAATGAACTGTGGAGGAACCCGGTGGTCAGTGTGGAACCTGCTAATGGTAATATTAATAAAGGAGTGCAGCCACGCTTTGATTCCCCTTAATCAAATTTGACTGTGCACTTCCACAGTACAGAGCTCAGAGGGAAAGAGAAGGAAATCAAACCTCCAGAGGGAAAAAAAATATGTATTCATCCAATCTGAAGCATTAAAACACCTTTAACTTACATTTTCTCACTTAATATTCTTTTTTGCCAGTGCAGTGGAGTGACATTGACTCCCAATTTAGCTACACTACCTACTAATTTATATTCATCAAGGACAGCTTCCTGACTGTTCTCTTAACAAACTGATTCAAATGTTTCTTTTTTTATTGTAATGTCACTAAATCCATTAAAGAAAGAACATGTGAGCTTATAACCTGCCCAGCTCATTCATTCACTACCTGTTTGGACTTTTTGCTCTGTGGATTTACTATGAGCCAAGTGGATCTACAGGTGACAGGAATCACTAACTTTAGGCTCCACAGCAGACCTGAGGGCAGGAATGTCTTATGTTGCTGTTATTGTTTTCTTGCAGTGAATAGAGAAATCTGATCACCACCCTGTTTATTTATTTATTTTTGTTTTCTGGTCCACTGCAGCTCTTCAGTATGGTGCCTCCACACTGTCCTTGGTGCCTGTTTTTATTCACGCTCCCCCTCACTGACAGAACAAATCCTTCAGGAAGCAGCTATGTTGGTAGTAACACCACTGCAGAATACCAACTTAACTCTACAACTTTGGAAATTACCTAAGTGCTAAGGTTGGAACTCCCAAACATAAACAAAGCAGCAGTCAAAGACTAATATCAAATATACTGTCATTTTAAAACAAAACTGATATACATCCATGCAACATGCACTCCATGTTGGAAAAGAGTTACATCCATGTTACACCACTGTAAGCACATTTTACATGGACTTCCTTGTTCCTTGAGGATGTGTGCACAAAAAAAAGAAAAGAAAAAAAAAACAGGCTGACAGCTCCAGCTGTCTGTCCATTCATCCATTTACCCACCCATTCAATATATATACATGCTTATCACTATACACTGGTCAAGCTGTTAACATCCTTTGTTGCAGAAGCTGCAATGCTGTGTTCCTGCTTCTATAATAGCTTCCCTCTTGCAGGTAGTTGTGATTTCATTAAATGGAGACTTTGGCTGTCAAAGAGGTAACTCCAAGAATAACAATGTCAGCAGGGCTTGCTGCCCACTCTCCAGATTGTTGTTTATATTGTTGTCATAGGGCATTTATACGTTATATTACTGTGTTCATCATATGATAAAGGCTTGTAAAATCAGGAAAGGGTATCCGCTGACCCAGAAAGACAAATCCTGAAACAGTCCTTGTTTCCAAATTCTTTCTTTCCAAATTCTTTCTTAAAACACATAGTCAGTTTTTGAGTAGTATAAAGAGGTTTCACATTTGTAAATTAAAACATATTAATGTGAACATAGTCCATATTTTTACCCAAATCTGGATAAGATTTGAATGAAGAAACAGAGACATGTCTTGAGGTTGTCTGGTACAACCTTCATTAAGAGCTAGCAAGTATTAGCTGAATACAGGAACGAGAAGCATTTGGAAGCTATTAGCATGCATATATATATATATAGATATATATATATATATATATATATATATATATATGATTGCATTCATTGTACCCATTCACTATTATTAATTGCTATTATTCATTGCAAAGTACTGATTATTCAGCATCCTGGATTCTGTTCAGTTTAATGTATTAATCAATACAGTTAACTCAACAGGATGCTGAATAATCAGTAAATAAATTCCTTTCACCATAACCCACAGAAAGAGGACAGGTTGTTTACAAGTGAAACAAATAGAAAACAAGCTCAAATGACTCTTTTCTGTTTATTACACAGTCTGAGTGCTTCAAATGACCATGGAAGCTTTTCCAAAATTAACATTAACATGTGCATGTTTTTTTCTTTTTCTTTAAAAAAATATTATACTAGGTGACAAATGCTGGAAAAAAAAATACTTTATTTAGATGGAAAAACTTTAACAGTACAGTATCAACCAACTGTGTAAATGCAGGCTCCACAATTTGTTGACCCCGCTCAAATTTATGACTTGCCTGTTTGTTTTATAAGTGCCAGAGCTTTTTGGCAGGATTTTCTAGTTCGACATCCTAGGGGAGGACACAGTAACCTTTGTGCTTTATTGAATTATTTTCTCATTAACTTCAGTCACAACGATGCTAAAAACCGTAAAATAAGAAGCTTTTCAATAAAGCGTGTTGGCCGGGTTGTTTGTGTTTGCTCGTTCTTGTAGAAGCAGAATTGATTGAAAAGCTGTAAGGTGGCATTTAGCATCACTGGGAATCATTGAAATCACTGAAAAAAAAAAAACACTCAACAAAAATAGCTTTTATTGATCAGTTATACTGAGGTACCAACAATACTGAGAGGCAGAATGGATAAGTGAATACAGGTGAGTTGCTTTGACTGGTTTGTTTTAAATCTTCAAATGAAATTAAAAAAATGCAAAGAAATTAGTAAAACAAGAGGAATCAAAATAAGAGATTTCAGAAATGGTCGCTACTGTCTTTGGCTGAATCACTGGGCTTCACATCCTCTGATCTGGAGCTCTGTTGGAACAAACATAGATGCATTGTGTAAATATGTGATTTAAATAATCTAAATAAAAACCTTTGCCAGCAACAAATTAGAGTAATTTTACTGCACATAAGCAAAAAAGCTGTAGATTCTAAACTACAATGACCATAAATATGTGCATTCTTACTATGTCAGAGACAAAAAGGATAATATCACTTTTTCTGTAGAGTAATATAAAGTAAAATATCACTCTGTGGACTTAGTTACAACATTTGCTTCTAGCCCAACAGACATTAAAAAAAAGGTTCAACTCTGATTATAACAGTCATACTGTTTAATTAAATTATCTGAAGAATAATTTTAAACAAGCAGCATTGTTTTTGTACCTTAGACTTAAAAAGTAGGTTAATGACGCCCTTTGAGCGCCGGTCTGCTGTCCGATCAGAGCTCACGCAGACAGACATGGCCTTACTGTCCCTTGTGCCTTTTGGTGAGTCCGTCTCCTCCGCCCCGCCAGCCACCGTCAAGGAAAGCCCTAAAGATGGGAGGAAGCACAGTTTCTTGTTTGTGTCTCACTTATGACCAGCTTACAATGGCTCCCTTTCGCTTTTGTGCTGCCAGTCATTTTTACTGTCCTCTTGCAGCTGTTGTACTAATGAAGATCTGCCTTGTCAACACCACTGGAGATTTGTGTTTGTTCAGTCATAGTCAGCGGTGCTAATCAGAGGAAGAGCATTAACACTGGACTCTGTGCTGGCTCAGCTCGCCTGATTGTGGAAAGATGCCAGCAAATCATCAGTAAATTGAGGTGTGATGCATCACTTCAAGCGGAGGGTTATGTAACTACTATATTATATTACATTGTTTTATGCAGATGTTTCTATCCAGAACAGCTTTCCAAAAAAGAACACAATCTCACAATCTAACAGTTGGGGGAGACTTCCTGTATGGCCTAAAGTGTCATTTCTAAAAGGAAAAAAAAGCAATTACAAAGTGAGAGAAGAAAGCACAATCAAAAGTACAACAAGAGACTCGCCTTAAATAGGGAGAGATCCTGTGAGTTCAGACAGGCAGTTAGGAGAGAAGATGAAGAGGGAAAAGGCATATCTTCAAGAGCTTCTTGAAGACAGAGAGGGAAGCCTCTATTCTAATAGCAAGAGACAACTCGTTCCACCAGCATGGGGACAGTCTGTGAGAACTGTCTGAACTGAGAGTGTGATTGAGAATATGATGACAAAACTGCTGCCTATTTCTAAAAATTTTTTTTTTTTTTTTTAAGTGTTACATTTGACATGAACAAGATATCCAGAACTGCCACGGTGCTGCAGCCTCCCTCTACTTGTTTGAAATTCAAAGGTATTGTACCACCATGGTCATCTTTCCAAAATCAGGAATTATCTTTTCCCAGATTGATATTTTACTTTGAAGGGTCCTTGTTTTGCGGATGCAGCTTAGTTTCAGTTTTCTGTGCACCACAGCGGGATTCGTGTTTGTCTTAGTCACCTGTAATGGCTGGCAAGGACCTGGAGTTGGCGTTGGTCAGCTTCACATCTTCTGCATTTGGGTCAGACAAGTTGGTGTCACTGCGGAACTCCTGTTTCTTGGACAGCTAGTGGGAGAAAGATCACACAAAACTCAGGCACACTGAGTTCCTGTAACATTTACTTGCTGGGATCCTCTCTTACTCTCTCCTCCTTGTACTTTCTCCTGTTACTCTTCTTTACCGCTAACACTCACCCGTTTGCAGTCCAGTGTGCTTGTTCTTTCTCTCTCCTCGGTGATGAAGATCATGCTGCTCCTTTTCTTCTTCTTTTTGCTCTTCCTCATTTTGACCTCTGCATCGCCCACCATCATCAGTCCCTCATCCACTGTACTCACACTGCCGCTGGAGCGCGGCAGGGTTGAGCTCCAGAAGCCTGGTGACTCAGGAGGGTTATCTCTGAGAAGAGATAGAAAAAAGTAGAAGTTATCAGTTCAATTGCATTAAAAGATATATATTTTTTATTCATATGGATGTGCAATAAGCTCTTTAATCAATTAAGAATATAAGACTATTATTTCAGTGGTTAAATGTTAAAATATCAAGTTTTAAATTTCCAAGCTACCTGTCATTGTGGGACTTGGTGGGAGTTCCACACTCAGATCCCTGCAGTGAGGAAATTGAGATAACGGAGCGACGAAAGGAGCGCAGCATGGAGCAAGGGCGGGTGGACTTTCTTTCGTCCAGATCTGGCTGGAAGAGGACAAAAAAAATAATGGACAACCAAAGCAGAAGTAGTGTTGAAATGAAATGAAAGTGTTTTAATCACTATATTGTACCTAAACCCATCATCTGTATATTTTCTCATTCAGGGGAAATTTAACATATTTTCACACATTCTGGTTGCAGAGAAATTTAGAAAGGTACAAATCCCTTATCAACCCTGTTCTCAAATGGATTTTAAGAGCTCTTTGATGATTTTGATTAAACATCACAGCTCTACCTGTTTGGATTACACAAGCACCATTTTCGGATAAAATATCTCTTTTCACGGTTCTTACCAACTCTCTCACTCCATATTCTTTCTCCACTTTTTTCTTCAGCTGTTTGAAACACTCCTCCATGCGGTCATGGAAAGGACGCAGGTCGTCTGTCACTCTCTTGCCATGGAGGGTGATTCCTCCACCCAGCAGTGGGATCTACAAATACAAATGCTATGTTGTCAAGAGAACAAGGACATGAAAATAAGACAACTACAGGATCATTAGCATGCTCAGTACCTGCCAGGCGATGAGGTCTTTGAGCCGCAGCAGTTTATCTCTGTCCTCTGGATGCTGCTGGGTGTACTCTTCAGTAAAGAATGCCTGATGGAGGGGAAATATTCAAAACTCGTTTAAAGAGTAACAGTCACACTGTTCTTCTTCAAACCCTGCATAAATACGACCCAAAGTGCCATCAAATCCTTCAAAAATTACGTAAAGAGAGGGAAATTAAATAAACTGGACAGCATAGTTTGTCATGTATTTATTGATTTGAATAATCCAGTGCAGAAATATTAAGGGTTTAAATTTTTAAGCATGATCATAGCTTACAAACAAATGATCTTTCCACATAGAACAGAATGAAAACAAAGGTTTTCATGTGACTTGGAATGAACCGGTTTTCTGAATTTATTTGCTATAAAATTGTGATCTTATCTTCATCTAAGTCACAATAACAAACACACTGTTCTTAAGCTGATAACTCATAAAGAATAATAATCTTGTGTTTTTATTAAGTAAAAAAAAAGGAAGTGAACTCTTGGAGTTAATGAATGGTCTTCCACTTTTGTAGCACCTTTTTACCCATATCCAGGCTCTGCAGAATGCTTAGTATTAAATAATTTAGCCATTCATGCAAACATGCTACAGTGCTCCTATTATGAAATAGAATAGAGTAGAATAGAATAGAATAGAACAGAACAGAACAGAACAGAACAGAACAGAACAGAACAGAACAGAATAGAATAGAATAGAATAGAATAGAATA
>JAOWBL010003614.1:0-12100 GCA_028564865.1 Zenarchopterus dispar | reverse complement strand
AAAAAGGAAAGCCAAACCAAAACAGCCCTTCAAAATAAAGGACAGAAACAAACCAAAGACCAAACCCATGACAGATACTTTTTTTCTGTTTATTTAACCAGAATCATGTAAGAGTAAAACATTTTAAGCAGTGCAAATGCCCTTTCAGAGGCATAAGGCACATTTTTAATGTGTTGCCATGTTTCTGATTTGATGTTGTATATTAGCATTTTTTTTTTACATTCATGGGGACATAACCAACCCTCACCTGCTATTTTGCTGTATATTTTACTTCTTGTTATATCATAAACAATGATATTAAGTGGGAAAGTTTTTGGTTCCTTTCTGAATACAATAGAATTATATGTTATTTTAAAGATTTATGTGATGACACTGGCAGATAATGACTGACAAGGAGGACATTTCAAAAAGGCTTCACTGCTTTAGCTGCAACAATTAATAATTGAAAAGATAAAATTATTGGTATTGGCACATGAAAACAAACGGTCTATACAATGAAGAATACAAATGTCCACAGCTGTTTTTTGCTATATGTAGAGTTGTTATATGAGGACTAAAAGCAAATATGTAGGCACCTTCACCTTCAGGGTGGTCACCCTAGTGGCTGGTGTATATGTAGACACAAGGTCAGCTTAAGTTTATGATGTTTTTATCCAGCTAAATAAGCACATAGAGAAACTGTATTCTTATTTTATCTGATATTCCTTTGTTCATTGCTCATTCTTTATTGCGGAGACCCGCTGACTGCTTCAGGGACTGACCTGGCCATCCAGAACTTCATGTTGTTTTTTGTTATATCGGACTAGTTCCCAGCCTATTTGAGGAAACTAGCCTTTAGCCCTGTTCTTATCTCTGACTTCTCTGACATTCTATTTTAAAATCCTTTCTTTATCTCTAAATCATCAGTTCGACAGAGTGCAGTCTGCTTCATTCTGTTAGTGTGGGTTCATCCTTGCAAGAAATAAACAACAAAAAAGAATTTCGTTTTTTCTTGTATGTGTGTGCGTGTATTGTACAGGCCAAGAAAATGATTTTAGTGTATCTACAAAAACTCAGGTAGCATGACCTTGCAGTGAAAACAAACTGTTTGTGTGTCATGGACTAAGGCTGCCAATTAGTGTCACTAGCTGAAGTTTACAGTTTAACCCCAAGATTAACTCCTGCATGATCTCAAACATATATCTTAAACCCTGCTGTCATTTACAAGATTTAACTTGCAGCTGAGCATAAACACAACTACATGTCACAACAACCGAGTTGACTTTCCCTGTGTGTTTGCTGTTGTAGAAAAAATATCCAATCTCTCTATAGCCCTTATATATTTTAACCACTATACTGTAGGTGACAATTGTGAGATGGACTGAAATAATAGTAACCTGATACAAATTACATTTGAGGAATGGCTAGACTTCAGTGAATTTAGTTATCATTTAATAAGGGTCAAAAGTACTCTGAAAGTTTGATGACAGAAAAATTGACAGTACAACAGTTTCAACACAAGAATGTTTTAGACTAAATATTAAATTGTTCTCAAAATTCTTTCCATCTGAACCCAACTCTTAGACAAAATATGAGTGTGAACTGAATGTACTCATAAGGAACTCACAGCGTGACTGAAAATAAATGTAAGGTACATGTAAGGTCTAACAGGAGTCAAAGTAGTTTCTTTAATAAAAGAAAGTGTAGATCTCACAGATCCCACTTATTTTGCTCCTGAGATTATTGCCACACAATAATCTCTGGATGGAGATGTGGTGGTGATCACAGTGAGAAACCTGACAAGGTCAACCCTCATATCCCACTCCTGGGTGGGGTAAAAGGGTCTTGCTCTTTCTCTTGCATACCTTCATTCCTGTGGCAAAGTTGATATGGTTTTCTGTTGGTGGTGACTCCTTGTGAGCCTGTCAACACCCCTCCAGCACCTCAGCTCTAGCTTTCTCAGGACCTGCTCATGGCCATCTGCGGCACCCCTGGGAAATTGCGGTCTTACAGCCTGACAGTATGTGCAAGAGTTTTGGATTGGAAGCATTGCAAAGTGAGTGGCATTCGTCGTTCCCGAACCACTGGCGAAGGTTATGGGGACAGGGAAGTCTGTCATCAGTTGAGCATATCAGGAAGTCAAGCCTTGCACACATCAAAAGAATTGAAGAGTTGTTTGCTCTTAAATTTGATCAAATTATCCTTTAAACCTGGTGCATTCTTTTTCTTATTGCTGTGGGCCCTAGTTAAGAATATGAGTACTATGACATAAACAACAAAATGTGTGATGTGCACGTATGCCTAAGTCAGGCCTAAGTCACCAGTAAGTCAGGATTTTCTTCACATTCAAAAGTTACTACTACATTTTTTACATACTTGGACAAGTTGATATCCTTCCATTAAAGAAAGAAAACCCCACAATGAACACTGAAATAACTTGAAACTGACTAAGTAATAAGCTTACTAAACAATATATAATAATAGTTTACTAAGTGTTAACTAATGAAAATCAGACATTGTTTTTGAATTGTGGTTTAATGAAATCATTTATATAAAAAAAAATATGCTCTTAAGAAAAAGCTAATGAAGCTGGCCTGGGCAAATTAGATGGTCCCTCTAGAAAAGATTGAAAATAATTTGTACACAAGGTTCAAGTTTTATAGTTTGTCATATCCACAGCGAATCCATCTTTCCCTGTACAATGAAATTTTCTCTTTCCCTACATATTCTTTAAAAGAAAAAAACAAAATGGGTGCTGCTAAATAAACTAAACCATATAAACATTATAATATACATATCAGGAATAAAGTTACAGTCAAGCATGTTAAAGGTAAAGGTTAAAGAACCATCTCCAAGCAACTTGATGCTCCTGTGACTACAGCTAAAAAATTGATTCAGATATTAAAGAGCCACAGGGCATTGAATTTATATAATACGAATGGTAAACAAATTGCCCAGAACAAATTCCAAAGAAGGTACATTGGTGTCAGATCTCACAGACGTTGCTCTTTGAACCAAAGTGGGCTCAATGCGAGGTACCTGAGGAGGATCCCACAGTTGAAAGCTAATCATAAAAAAAGCCAGACTGTCGAACTGCATATTGACAAACACAAAAGCTCTAGAAGAAAGAGCTTTGGACATATAAGAAAAACCTGGACCATTTTGGAAAGTCACAGTAAGTGTATGTTCACAGATGTAAGAGGAAAAAAACACTAACTACTGTGAAAGATGGAGGAGGCTTGGTAATGTTCTGCAGCTGCTTTGCTGCATCTGGTACAGAGTACATTGAATCTGTGCAGGTCTCCAGAATATCGAGGAATTCTGGAGTAAAATATGCTGCCCTATTAGGGAGATACAAGGGCTGTATGTTGTTCAAGGGAGTTTGCTGGAACTCCTTATCCACAAAGACACTCCGATTAGAGAGGGAGGTCGGACACAATGAAACAGTGAAGGCGGCTTTAATGTTAAATCACACTCCGAGACCGTTACAGCTGTGTTCTCCTTTTATCAGCAGATTATAATTCGCCCTTTGCATTGATTGATATGTCTGTACTGCTATCTGCAATAAACATAACACAATATAAATTAGACTGCGCTAGCTTGAGTTAGCTCAACTAGCTTGAAATCAAAGTTATCAGTTAGGATTTTAAACACCGAATATACAAGGCTTTAAGGCAACATTAGCTTACATTAGCGCCGAAACTGAGCGCTTCATTTACATATCAAAGAATTACTTAACGAGCGTTAACAAATCGTTATAACCCACCTTCCTCACAAACGCAGACATCAGTGTACAATGAACTAAACTGCCGCGAACAACTTATTACTAGGGACCCCGTCGGCTGTCCAACGAAGTGCCTGAAGTAAAACACTGACTGAGCACTGAACAGTTCCTGAACAATAACACCACAGTGATGCAAAGGAATTTTCAATATGCCCTGTGTTAACCCTGGAGGACCCACGGGGTCAGATTTGACCACCATTTTTTGCTGATACACAATGTTTAAAAAAAAAAGGTTGTCGGGTTCTCCAGGGTTAAAAAGCTTGGTTTTAGTTGTAAGTTATGGGTCCTCCAACAGGATAATGACCCCAAAACACATAACTAAAAACAGTCAATGGATAAGAACAAAAACTGGACAATTCTGAAGTGGCTTTCTATCAGTCCTGATCTAAATCCTTCTAAACATCTGTGGAAAGCATGAAGTCTGGAGAAGAAACCCTTCAAACCTGAGACAGTTACAACAGTTTGCTCATGACAGGACCAGTGACTCCGATAAGAGCAGAGGAGGGGGACTGTGTGTGTGCATATCAATAACAACTGGTGCACAAACACAGTAACTGTAGACAGTCACTGCTCCCCAGACTTGGAGTATGTGTCTATTAAATGCAGACTCATATACCTCCCCAGAGAGTTTACTGTGGTCATGATCACCACTATTTATGTAACAGACCCAGGGTCGGAGCCTGTTAAACAGATTAAATGTTCCTGTAAAATACAGGGAAATGATGAGACAGATAACTAGTTGAGTTCATCAATGCCTCCCTTCTGCCATATTTGAGAAGGCAGGCCTATGCCCTCGCTATACTGTCTCACAGAACAATGCGCCATCTCCTGGCATAGAGGTGTAACTACAACTTAAAGTCATCCCCAAAGTGACTTTTCCTGTATAAACCAAAACAAATATTTAATGTGATTACACATTAGTGTGTCACACGCTCCCTGACAAATAAAAATGGCTCTTGACAAAAAAAATACAAAAGTCCACAAACATTACCCAAAATCAAATACTCAACATGGCAAAGGTGTAGGGTAAGTGTAAAACATAACTGGGTAAGACATATAAGGTACAAACCCTGTACTAAACAGCGTGAAAGGTGTTGGTGCCCAAGGCTGATATGTGATATATGGTGCGACTAGTGTGGATACCGTAGCCTGTGGCTGTAGTGAAGGTTCACCTAACGACTGATAAGTAAACATCTTTCTTGGTCTCCTCTCTCTAGCTCACCTTCTTAACTCGGTCTGGGGGTCAACTGCTGGTGCCTGATGAGGTGCTACATGTCCCAGAGGAGTAAACCACTCACCCCTTTCCTTTTCTTCTTCAGGACAAATTGGTTGCGCCTGTACTACAGGAACAGGGGGTATCTGTGACACAGGTGGATTGTCCCTTTCAGTCTGGTTATGTCCACTCGGCACACCAACACTTTCATTGTCTATGGCAGGTAACAGGAAGTGGTCACTTGTCTCCTCAGGGACTTGGCTTGTCAGGGGGTCAGGCTGACTGCAGTCATTGTCCCTCCCCGTGTGTCCAGTCTCTCTGGGAAACCTAAACCAGTACCCTCCCGTATTCTCATCAGAATCCGAGTCACTTGAATCACTTTTCTGTCTGTCTTGGTCACTTAACTGAGTCTTGCTCTGTCTTGTCTGTCTTGTCTGTCTCCTGGGTGCTTGCTCGGGTCCCAGAGGCAGAGGTTCAATCGGGAGGTCATTAACAAGTAATAGGAGATTACGGTGTAGAACCCTTGTTTTACTCCCATCACTGGTCTCAGGGCAGATTGCATAAACTGGGTTGTCACCCACTTGCTCTTTAACGAAATAGATGGTCTTCTCCCAGTAGGAACGTAGCTTCCCTGGTCCCTCACGTTCATTACAATTTCTGACAAGGACCCTATCTCCGGGCTGTAAAACTACACCCTTGAGTTTTTTGTCATAGTAAGATTTGCCTCTGACACTGGACAATCTGCTCTTCTCACTGGCTATCTTGTGAGCCTCTGTCATTTTTTTCGCCCACTTGTCTGCATAGCTTTTGTGTGACACTATCTGTTTCTCCCCAACTAGACCAAATGGGATGTCCACAGGAAGATGTGGGTGCTGTCCAAATAGTAAAAAATGGGGGGGAAACCCTGTGGATTCATGACGCGTACAGTTATAAGCGTGTACTATGTGCAGTAAATGATCTTTCCAGTGTTCCTTTTCTTTTTCACCCAGTGTTCTCAACATCTGTAACAATGTCCTGTTAAACCTTTCATCAGGATTACCTTGAGGGTGATATGGTGATGTCCTTGGGTGTCCAGTACCTGATTTCTCCCTCAGAGTCTTGAAAATGAACTTGGAGTTGTGCTGGGTACCCAAAGCGTGGGATGAACTCCCCAAAGATCCGTTCAGCTGCTGTCTTTCCAGATTTGTTCTTGGTTGGATACGCCTAGGCGAACCTGGTAAAGTGGTCTACGATGACAAGGATATATTCATATCCCCCTCAGCTGGGCTCCAGATGAAGGTAGTCGACACAGACCAGGTCCAAAGGCGAGTTGGATGAGATGGTGCCCATAGGCGCACGTACTTGGGTTGTTGGTTTCTTGCTGATGATACATGGACATTTTCTGGTCACATAGTCCAGTATGTCTCTTTTCATGTACAGCCAGTAGAATCTTTCCCTGGCCAGCGCTAGTACTCTCTCTGTACCGATGTGTCCCATGTTGTCATGTAGATGTTTTAGCACACTGTCTTTGTATTTGGCTGAGAGGACCAACTGTTGTCTGTCATTTGTCTGTCTGTACATTAGTCCATTTTCAAAATCCAATTTGTTCCATTCCTGCAGCATTTTCCTTGCTGTTTTACTCACTGTGTCTCTGACATCATTTGTTAAAACTGTAATTTTCTCCTTCAGCGTTATTATCTCGCCAGCAATTTTGTCCTCTCTTTGTGCTTTAGCCAGCTCAGCTTGGTCCATTGTGAGAACAAGGGACTGTGGTTCTTGAGTTGCATTTGCAGTGAGGGCTAGGGCAGCAACCCATGCAACAACATCTTCTTGAGCTAGTTCTAGCTCCATTCCAAGTTGCTTGAATCACTTAGGGCGATAGTTCTTCTCTGCACTCCTTAACATAGTTGTCAATATTAAGGGGAAGGCGTGACAGTGTGTCAGCATCAACATTGGTCTTGCCGGGTCTGTACTTGATCCAAAAGTGAAAGTCTGACACTTCTCCGACCCAGCGGTGCCCCACAGCATTGAGCTTGGCCTTACTCATTACATAAGTCAACGGATTGTTATCTGTATATATTATAAAGTATGGGGCGTAATACAGATAGTCTCTAAAACGCTCGCACACTGCCCATTTGAGCCTGAGAAATTCTAGCTTGCCACTATGGAATCGATAATTTATTTTCAGCAGGTGACAGTGTCCTGGATCCATACCCTATCACCCTTAACTTCCCGTCCTGGCGCTGGTAAAGAATAGCACCAAGGCCCTGTTCTGAGGCGTCGGTGTGCAGACAGAAAGGCAAGTTAAAATCAGGGTAGGCCAAGACTGGAGGGCTCGTGAGCATGTCAATTAACTGTTCAAATACTTGCTGGTGTTCACTTGTCCACTTTACAGGGCTACTAGATGACAACTGGGGACCTTTAGTCTTTGGCTGTGGAGATAACTGGGTTGACAGCTGGCCTTGACTTTCAAAAGTTCATAAATGGGCTTTGCAATCTGAGAAAAGTAGCTCAGATAGTAACTCAAGAAGCCAAGTAGATGTCTTACATCACCAACTGTCTGGGGTGTCTTTGTCTTTAGGGATTGTACTGCCTCCAAGTCCTTGGGATCAATTCTCACACCCTCCACAGATACCAGACGGTCTGCATACCTTACTTCTCTGCGAAACAGCTCACATTTTCCAGGCCTCAACTTGACACCATGTCTCTGGAGCGCTCTCAAAACTTGTCTTACACCCTCGACATGCTCTTCAAATGTTGGTGCATAGCACAAAATGTCGTCCAAGTGTGGGATACAGCAGTTGTCTCTGAGTGAGCTTAACATCTCCTCCATGCTTCTTTGAAAGGCGGCGGATGCATTTGAGAGGCCGGAGGGTATCCGGACCCACTCATAAAGCCCCCATGGGGTGACAAAGGCTGTGAGGTGACATGAGCCTTCTGCCATAAACCCCTGGTGACACGCCTTGCCCTGATCGAGAATACTGAACCATGAGTGCTTCCCCAGGGTGTCGGTCAGGTCTTGGATCCGAGGGAGAGGGTGTTTATCAGGGATGGTTTTCTGGTTCAGCAGACGGTAGTCTATGCAGAGGTGTAACGAGCCATCCTTTTTATGGACGCAAACAACATAAGGTACTTTACTGGGTTGAATCTCTAGGAGTCCCTCTCCTAGTCCTAGCTGCTGTAACTGGGCACAACTCTCTTCAGGCTTAAACAAAACTAAAGATTCACGTGGGTCGAGCTGAGGTGGAACTTTACACTTTATCCAGGTAGTACCGCCTGCCGGGATTTTTGTGTCTCTGTAACCGACCCGTAAACGCCCCTGAGTTGGGTCTTCCTGCCATGTCTGAATGAGGTGTACTATGTTCTGCGCTTCATCCACTGGAATAGACTGCTCCCCCAAGTAACTTGGCTAAGTTAGAGGCAGCTCTCCCTGGGCTTCCCTGAATTAGCACTTCCACTACATTAAAGCCTATGAGTGGTGTGTCTAAAGGCACTGAGCTGATTAGAAACGGCACATTCATGGAAAGCTCTGGATCATAATTGGCTGGTAAGTTTACGGTTAATATTACACACCCATCAAAAGGGAGACATTCCCCATTAACTGCATAAATCTTTGGCACTTTTCCATAGTCCGTTAACTCAATGAGCTCTGATATCGGGCGAATACTAACATCTAGAATGTATTTATTTTTCCAAGCCCTGTCTATCAAGCTAACCTGAGCCCCTGTATCTGCAAGAGCAGTCACAGTTAAACCGTGAAGGAGACATTTTGTTGTTGCTTTCTTTCCTATTAGTTTAACTATTGCCTCTTTGTTACTTACTGTAGCTTTGGGTGGCTCATTTCTGTTCTTTTTGGGTGTCTGTCTTTTGACTTTGGCTTGGTTCACTTTTGTCTTGTTGCCAGATGTCATGTCTGTGTCCAAGTGGGACTCTGGAGTTGTTCCGGTTACTGTTGGTCCCTCCGCAGCAACCGGCTCTCGTTTCCTTGTTGCTTTGAACGTTTCAGGCAGCCAATTGCTCTGTGGCCTTCCTCGCTGCATGAGAAGCAGTGGTTGCAGTTTTTGGAACCCACCTGTACACACGTAGGACATGCATACAGTCTCTCAGTTTTAGTTGCAAATGGTCTTGTCACAACATTGGAATGCCCTTTTTGCACTTTCTCGCCCAGTGAATCTGCAACCTTAGTGAGGGCCTCAATCTTCTCAGCCAGTTGCTTTACCATGTCAACTTTTGGTTTTTGTTCCGTGACCTCTTTCTTTGTCTGCTTTGTCTTTCCTTCATCTGCATGAGCAACATAAGCACTGACCTGTTTTTCTCGGCGTGTGGAGCCTAATCTACGAAGATGCTCAGATTCCTCACTGGTCACTTTCATGATGTGTTTCAAGATGGTCTCATCAGTGACTGACTGATTTGCAAGCAATGGCTTAAGCTCTCTTCTAATGTCATTGTCCTTGTGTCCTATTCCCTGATAAACTGTATGCAGGAAGACACCTTGAACTGTTTCTGGAGTGTACTTAATCTCAGACTCTGACTTTTTGGACTCGAAAAGGATTCTCTGTTTTAAGCCGATCACACGGTAGAGGAACTGTTGTGTTATCTCATTCTCTTTCTGTTTTGCACAGATCAACTCTTGAAACAGCTCCGTGCTATTCCTTTCTCCAAGATGTGACTGTAGGAATCCCTTTAACTCAGTAACTGTCATGTCATCTTTGTTAAATAACATGTCCTTAAAATCTCTGGGTTTAATGATTTTTAACACACCCCTTACAATCTCAGATTCTATGAAATTGTCCTTTACACCCTCCTCTATCTGCCTGCACGCACTGTTGTAGCTGATGTCTGATGTGTGATCTCCTATTTGGCCTCCCTGAACCTTAAACTCACATCGTGGAAGGTAAGGTAGGTCTCTGAGGGAAACAAAGGGGCTGGAAGGAGGCTTAATGTTCCCTTGTGAGGTGTGGAGTTCTTGAGCTTGTTGGATTGTAGAGGTTTTCACTAAGTCTTTCAATGTCTTACTAACCCTCTCATACTCCGTAATCATTTGGAGGACTTCTTCTTGTGAGATCTTGGGGCTAGTGTTGCTGTTATCCATTAATATTTGATCTGTATTGGACTGGCTGGATGGGGGTGATGCGTGGTCTAGTGTTGAAGTTTCCACATTTGTTTCCACAGCATCAGCCGGACTGCTGGTGGGATGTAGCAGGTCATCTACTATGTCCTTTAGCACTAACAACTCTCTCATCCCACTGTCTTCAGCTTCTAACAATACTTCACTGTACATGAATGAGCTGATGTACTCGAAGCTTGCTTCGGCATCCTCACTTGACAGCTTTGAGGGATCCTTGCCTGTTACTTGACCCACTTTTGAAGCAACTTGGAAGAGTTGATCCGATGTCAATGTGAACAGGCCCTTCCTGATGCCCCACACCAGGCTCTTCCTTTCGCTGTCAACCATGATGTCCTCCTCGTTGTTCTATGATGGGTGATTCAATGCTAGATCTCCTCCTCCTGCAGTGGGTAGCTGCTTCTCCGCTTTATATCAGCACTCCTTGGATTGTCAGCTCTGCAGCAGGTTTTATAGATGTGTGAGGATCAGCTCCATTGGTGATGTGGAACCAATCCCCGTACGGGCCACCAAGAATCTGTAACAGACCCAGGGTCTGAGCCTGTTAAACAGATTAAATGTTCCTGTAAAACACAGAGAAATGATTAGATAGACAACTAGTTGCGTTCATCAATGCCTCGCTTCTGCCATATTGGAGAAGGCAGGCCTATGCCCTCGCTATACTGTCTCACAGAACAATGCGCCATCTCCTGGCATGGGGGTGTAACTACAACTTAAACAAAGTCATCCCCAAAGTGACTTTTCCTGTATAAACCAAAACAAATATTTAATGTGATTACACATTAGTGTGTCACATTTACATAGCTCCAGATGCTAATGCTAACTCAGCTATTGGACTTTTACATCGTAGTGTTAGCAGTCAGCTAACCAGGCACCCTAATGCTGTGCATATCATTGCCCTGGACTTTAGCCATGTGGATTTAAAAACTGTGCTTCCTAAATTCTATCAGCACGTCAGGTGTGCCACCAGAGGAGCCAACACATTGGATAAAGTCTACACAAACATCCAACAGAACGACAGGGCCAGATCACTACCACACCTGGGCCAGTCTGATCACATGTTTCTGTTCTAGACATACTCCCCACTCAGTAAAACTGCTTTCATCACCACAAAGACAGTTAAAACATGGCCAGACGGAGCCTCTCAGCAGCTGCAGGACTGCTTCAGGAGGACTAATTGGGACATGTTTGAACATCCGGACCTGGGGGTGTTTAGTGACAGCATACTATGTTATATCAAGTACTGCACAGACATAGCCACTGTACATGAACACATCCTGGTCTATCCTAACCAAAAGCCCTGGATGAGTGAGACAGTTCAAAGGAGAGGAACACTAAGAAATAGTTTCCATCCTTCAGCCATCACCATGTTAAGTGCTGCTAAACTGACCATGTGCACCTAATTTCAGTGGTGGAATTGAAGGGTAAGGTTTACATCTTCAGCAAGATTTCATTTTAACTTAACCAAGGGACAGGGGCAATATGTTGTATGTCTATTTATTTTTTGCCTTTTTAAGCATACTTATCTTCCTCAGCATCACATTTCGTTGTACAATGTTCATTGTTACAATGATAAAGTATCTATCTATCTATCTATCTATCTATCTATCTATCTATCTATCTATCTATCTATCGATCTGTCTATGTGGACCAAAATACATGTCTACCAGTGCAGAGGTGTCATTTGGAGTTGCAGAAATTGTTTGATTACAGTTTTTGCCTCAAAAGTTGTGCAATTAGGTGGCATTCCCATCATAACAGTTATGGGTTTTCTTCTGTTCTTCTGTTGAACCACAATTCAAAAGCAATGACTGATTTTCATTAATGTTGAGTCACTTATTTCTTATAACTTTTGTCAGTTTCAAGTTAATTCAGAGATCATTGTGGGTTTTCTGTCTTTAATGGAAGGATACTAACCTGTCCAAGTGTGTAGAAGGTGTGTTAAATCAGAATCAGAATCAGAATCACTTTATTGCCATTGCCAGTAAACAGGTTTACAGACTAGGAATTTGCTCTGATG
>JAOWBL010003613.1:0-12100 GCA_028564865.1 Zenarchopterus dispar | reverse complement strand
ATATATATATATATATATATATATATATATATATATATATATATATATATATATATATATATATACATATATACACAGACACACACACACACACAGGTGTGTCTTTTAGGTTTTGCCAAATGTGGTATTAGCATCACTATATGTGCGAACAGCTGTTAAAAACATTATTTAAGAAGTGAGCTGAACTTCAAGAAAGGTGAATATTTGCAGTTTAAAACTGAGTTGTACACTGCTGCATGGAAGTTGCTGTTACAATATTTTGAAGGGTTATAATGGTTAATTTATTTAAAAGGTTAACAAAAAAATTAATCATTTCCACAAGACTAGGCATTGGTCTTATGAATTAAAGACTATGTATCATTTACTGGTGGAGAAATGACATATGACATGACTAATTAGAAAGCATCATCACTGTTTCTCATGTTGTGGTGTTTCAGGTGTCGTGCATGTATGACTTGTTTTCTGTGTGTCACTTTGATTTTGAATGAAGAACTATTGTCAGATGAATGAAAAACCAAGTCCACCGATAAGAGTAAAGAAGGTAAGTAGAAGGCAAGAGCTGCTAATAAAACATACTTGATCTGCAGCACTTCTGAGCACCAGGTATGTGTTCACACAATGCCAAGGAGGAAAGACATCAACAAGCAGTTTAGAGAATATATTAAATAAATAAATGGTGTAATAATGTGCCGCTAGTTTGGACCATGTGAGTTTGAGAGATACATCTTTTAAAAGTTTGACCTCTGAGGTCATCAACTCACCCATCTACCAGCCCCTGCTTCTCTATCAATCTCTGCGCTTCTTTTCTGGACACACCACCATGAAACCACAACTGGGACTTGTGAATGGCTACAAAAAAAAAAAAAAACAACCTCAGAAAAAGAAAGGACAGAGGGGAGAGTTTGTTTGTTTGTTTAGATCTTAGGATCAGGACCCTGTCTTCTCTGGTGAGGACTTACAGGAAGGTCTGGCAGCAGAGTTCAGGTTGGGCAGGCTGCACCTCAGGGCCTCTCTCCTCTGTCAGGGAAGACACAAAAACAAACAACAGACTAGGTCACTGAACTTCACAGCTCTCTTAACTCCTTAAAGTAATGAACTAGTAAATAATCATTTAAATCCGTGTTGCTACTTTTGTTTTGGGGCAACCTTATTAATTCTAACCCTAACCCTGATCACTTTACTTTGATGTCACAAGTTAATTTCTCTGCTGCAAAACAACCCATCTCTTCCTGTAAGTGCGTCATGTGATCATGCTTCATCCCTGAATATACAGCACTAGTAATCAGATAGTACTTTGGTTGGCATGTCAAGTTTTCTGGACAGCAACCCTGGGTGAGAACAGATTTATTATATCTTATATGTGACTGGGCCCCTTGGAGTTTTCTCTTAAATGTCCTCCACATCTGTGGTTTTATGACGTTACACTACATCAGAGTTATAGTATGTAACGTCTTGGTGCAGAAAGGGACCAAAACTGCCATCATCAATACCTTTGCATTACCACTGGGTCAAAGGATTCTAGGTTTTGTCCCTCCACAGTTCCTGTCCAGACATTTTTTATCACATCTTTGAGCTCAATGTTTAGGTTTTATGGCTCTCATCTGTACTGCTGTGGTTCAGTCTCATGAAACCACCAATCGGCCAATAACACCCAGCAGACATGTTTTACATCTAGAAAGTGAACGTAAAATGAAAAAGCACTTTGCCACTGGAAACCAGCTTTTCTTGTACTTCAGAACGGGAGAGGGTGAATCTGACTTAATCCGTTTTTATTTGCAACTTAACTTTCTGCCCACTTTTTTGACCCAACATTTCCGTTCATGTCTATTGCGTTGGCAAAAACAAGACAACATGGAAACTGATCGTCCATCCTCACCCTCCAGGCCTGTCCCTCCTCCATCTCTGCATCCTGGGCCTCCATCAGGTTCTGAATGACCCGTCCTCCAGCTTTCCCTGAGAAGTCCATGGCCACCAGACTCGCTTCTGACTTTGACTGCACACACACACACACACATGCAGAACTTAGACATACACAGAGATGTGAGATTCAAACACAACACTTCATCACATCTGACGCGCTCACTTTGCCGTCTGTGATGTTGGAGCCCTCCAGGCTCCGCGGAGCCGACTTGGACATCTGGTAGTTACGCTGAAGCTGCTTTCCATACTGAAGACACACACACACACACACACACACACACACGGACTTACTGTCTGGACTTCAATAAACAAAGTGCATTTTATTTCATAAAATCAGAATATTTAGTACCTTGAACAATCTCAAAGCAGACGTCCAGCACGTGCGCGTCTGTTCATTCTCTGCACACAGGAACTTCAGGTCCTGAACACGGACCAGATTTCTGGAAGGCTGTGCAAACACACAACATGTGAAACGACAAGTCTGCCGCAGCTTCTTATTCAGTTTCAACTTTAGCTTTTAATTAGACAGTAATTAAAATCCAGAGCTATAAAGAAACAAATGTTTGTGTCACACTTTGATTAAAATACCGCATGAATACAGTGAAAAAGCTCTCTGTTCAAGCATATCCTTAAACTTCTGCTCCTAGAAGGTGGTTTTGGTTGGGGGATTCAGACACTCCAGCTCACACCATCTCCTCAGGAGGGGACGTGTCTCCTTTTAAAATCAGTGCAGCGAATGCAGCTTCATGTGAAGTTGGATAAAGAGATAAAAGACAGTCAAACTTTGGGGGATGTCACAGTACCCTGCAGATCTTAACTGTTCATTGAGTAACACGTTAAAAGAGGGAAGTGGCTCAAATAAAGTAAAAAGGTGGTGTTATGTCATACATTTAGATTACCCAGTCACACTCAAGTGCCAGCTTTCAAACTTCTGGGTTTAAGTTGCAGTTCCTTGACTGACCACTCTGGACTCCAAAAGAGAGCCAGTCTCCTTTCACCCTCATCTTATCCAATATCCAGCTTTGCAGCAGAAGTAAACATTTACAGCCCAAGTGAAACAGTTCTGGTCTCCATAGCTAGTTACCACCAGCTTGTCGATTCAGACAACCCTCATTTAACAAGAAGAAGGTTAAGGATTATTTTGTACACCGATCAATACTTGTGCTTAACACAGAACCCAAGTCAAGGTCAAGGAGGAGGTGAAGGGACAGGAGTTGGGCTTTGCATGTTAATGTCTTAACATGCAAAATGATGGAAAATTGTGATTACTTTTTACTGGGGATTTCTTTTGTTTCAATACAACAAAAAGAAATGTTCTGAAGCTGAAGCTGTTTCCAGATTCTGGACTGAGGAGCTTTCTTTAGTTAAATGCCACAGTTTGTAAACACTTTTTACAGCAAAACGGTGAGAAAAATGTTTCCAGTTTAGTGGGATTTTTCTTGGTTTGATGATGTTTAGGTCTGTGAAGATGTGAAGTCACCTTGTGATTTCCAGCGCACCAAGAACGAAAAATGATCAGTGTGAAAGGACTGAACAGAAGTGAGAGAGGTTTAAAGAGGGCCATTGCGACGGTTTTGTAACCATGTCAAGAACTTTAGGACGGTTATCCTGAAATGTCTGGAATGAAGCAGGAAATGTGTTAATCAATGCAACACGTGTGCCATTGTGTAAAAGTAAAACAAACAGCGCAGGGGAAACGTCTGCGTGATAAGATCTCCAGCTCAAACCATGACGACGTCCAGAGGCACGCAGCCCCGAGAAGCAAAGCAGCAAACACTTTTCCAAGTATCACAGTAAAACGCTGAAGGTCTTGTTCAGCTTGGAAGTTCATCAAACACTCTTGAGCCCTTTGTGAGGCAGCAAATAAAACACTGCAAATATTAAAATGCCATCTTTCAATCCAAACGTTGCTTTTAAATCCAGAGTGGGATGTTTGTTTTTATTTAACTGAATCATCTCCTCTTCTCTTTTTTTACAGTGTGACCTCAAGGCGTGAGTGATCCACCCTCACTTTCACATTTAGAGAGGAGGTCTTTCCAGAAAGTGTACCCCCTTTTCAATCAAACGTTAGTTTTGCACATTTATTCGTTAATGTTATAAACAGGATCAATTTCAAACACAGATTGTGGTCTTTTGGGAGATGATTTGCACACCTGCAGTGCTGAGTGAGGACGCTGGGGCTTCTGTCAACGTTGGTTGTATTTCAGCAGGCAGGTTCTTTCAAAATAGAGCTCTAATAATCTTTGTGAACGTCAGTCTACCTCAAACAAATGTTCAGATTTTCTTTTCTATAATCTTTTGAGAAGTTTACAGAAAGGTGTCTTAGTCTTTAAGACTAAATCTTTCCTGCTGTCTGCCGTTCCTTTAATGACAGTAAACTGAACAAATGGCTGTCTGGCAACACAGCGTTCTTCCAGGTGTGCTTGAAGCATTTCATTTTTGGAGACGTGGTCAGCAGCTCCGAGGACTTGAATGCTCCCAATTGTTGAGACAAGATTTGAAGACTTGGACTAGTTCCAGCAACTGAACGTGAAGAAGCTAAATAAGGATTTGGGGAAAAGCGTTCCCAGAACTTTCATTCTGCTTCTCTTTTTTTTTGTAAAATGAGAGGAATATTTTGTACCTTGATGCAGAAGGTGAAGTCAGCAGGCGCTCCGTAGAGCTTACGACCGTTCACCACCGTGTACACGTTCAGATCTTCCAGATCGGCCACGCACTGCAGGTGCCGAGGCTCCTGGACGATAAACACAGCACGCACAAAAAAAAAAAAAAGGTGTTGTTATATTGAATAAACGGAAACAATCATTTCCTCACTGAACTGAACTCTGAGTTGATGTTGTGAACTTCCGTGTTGACTTGCCAACCTTGGAGGAGCCTTTGGCGGAGCTGTAGAGTCCAGAGCGGCGCAGGAAGAAGTAGACCTTCTTCCAGGTCTTTCGACTGGGTTCTTTCACATGCAGGAAGCCTTGGATCTCAGGACATGTCCCACACCTCAGCAGGTTCTGTGGAGCAAATGAGGCTCATCTTTATTTCCCCAAAAAAGCCAGGTCCTTTAACTGGTAACTGGATCATTATGGAGGCGGGGCAATACGCCGACATCTTCCTGTACATGATTTTAGGAGTGAAAATGAAATGATGAAAAAACCATTCACAGACCAACTTTAGCAGTTCAAATAATTGGTTTTCACATTTTTCTTAAACTTTACTCATCTTATTTAAACAAAAGTTCTGTGTTGTGATCCCCAACAGAAAGTCTTTCAGCTGTAGACTCTTCTGTGAAAAGTATCATTTTGCCACATATTTTTGAGTTTAACTGGATCAAAGCATGTGAGAAGTACCAGAAAATGACTTTGATAATTGCTGTTTTATAGATTCTTAAATGCTCCATTTGTTGTTTTGATTTGGTGAGACAGAGTGAACATCTACAGTATCATCTTTAGCTCTGGAAAACACTCAGGAGATTTTCTTTCACCATCGTGTTACATTTAATGAAATTATTATTTGAAATTTTTGGAAGATAAAATAATGCAAGTCTTCAGATAAATATATTCTTATATTTGTCAAAATTCTAATGATCAAATGAAAATAAAAAGGGAACTTTCTATTTTTCATAAAAAGCAGCCGTTGTGATGACTTGCAGCTTTCCTGGTCTGCTGATGCTCTGAAATCATTTCCTGGTTTACCTCAATGAGCTCTGACGACGTCATCCCTTTGCTGACATCAGCGCTGTCGGAGATCATGCTTTCTGGGAAGAAAAGCTGTGAGAGGAAGGAGAGGAGCGCCATTAGACTCATCTGAGCTGCAGAGACTCATTTACAAAACAAAAAAGCTGCTTCTGCTGCCGCCTGCGCTGCTGCCACACCACCGGACTGTTCAGCCCACCTCCACCACCATTCTCAGGAGCCCGGCTTCAAGAGAATCGTTCATTTTTGTCTGGAGATTAAAAGTATTTTCCATCATTCAAAGATTCAGCAAACCCAACAGTATGACTGGCTCAGATAAAACCTGAACTGACTTTTCAGTTATGTAAAGTGACTGCAAAGAAATCAAACAGGTTTCCAGACTCCCAAACGTAAACAGACAGAAGGTACCTTCTGACAATCATCTAAACCTTCACATTCATCCCAAGCACTCATCAATACATCCTCCTGTCTGTGGAATATTAGGGCAATTTTTTGACATAAATTCCCATTCAATGTTTTGACTTTCATAACTGGTTCAGATAACAAAGTTTAAAATAAGCTAAAACTTGCCAAAACAACCACTCCTCCAGACTCTTTTAGACCAGCACACTATTGAGCAGGCCGACCAGATGTTGCCCAACTGTTTTCAAGAGTTCATCTCCAGCTATGAGTAGATGAAGGAGGTAGGGGCGTGATCTTCCTGTGTCTGCCTGACCATACAAACCTCTCACTTCAGCTTTTTGAACAGCTAACTTCAGCTGGTCACACAGAAGGGCGGTGAGGCTCTCAGATTACTGCGCTGCAGATCGGAGATGGACCGCCTGCCTGCAGGCCAGCGTGGACTTTGAGAGCTGCTTGTTGCTGGAAAGTCTTGTGAGCAGTTTCTTTGGGCAGGTTAATGCGTGTAAACATATTCAGCGTTTGTGTTAAAAGCTCCTAATGTCATGTGGGGTAGTGTATTTTGTTTTTTAAATAAAATCAAACTCAGTCATTTCATCAGCGAGGGTTTAAAATCTGTTTTTTCCATCTTCAATCTGGATGTTTAAAAGCAAGACCGAAGAGTTCCTCTCATGTTAAACTATTACTTCCAGTGCAGTGAGTGTTATCTAGCACTCGTTGCCCCTCCTATCAGCACAAACCCGAGAACGTCCTCGCTGTTAAATACGTCTGCTGACACAGACGGAAAACACAAATACAGCAGGAAGATTACCGTATCTACTCCCTCATAGGTCGACCCGCTCAGAAGTCCAGAGGGGTTTTTTGGGGTTCAAAATCAGGTTTTTTGCCTTGACCCGCTCATAAGTCGAGTGTGATTTTTTGGACATAAAGAGATATCAATTTGCGTTATTTCAGTGAACTAAACCAGGTCCAACAAAACTTACATTTTCTGCGATGGTGGTTGTGAAACTATGCAATCATCGGGCTAATTATCGTCTGAGATGTCATTCTGTACCGTCGTCTGCTAATTGTATGTTGAAACAGGAAGCAGCATGTGAAGCAGGTTTATATCTGATGCGTTGACGAATAAACACGGTTCTGGTCGTCTGCTGTCATAAGTGTAATATCTGTGATATCTGTGAGTGCACAAATGTGTTTTTCTGGTTCTGCTAATAAACGTAACTAACGCTATTCCTTTAGTATTTTATGATCAACCATGGCAAGTTTACGTATTTGAAAAACCAGTGATCGCGACACAATATTCGGGTACAATTTATCACAAGTTCACTGGAACTAATCGTAAAAGAATACCTCATATAATTATAGTTATTATTATATTATATAGTTATAGTTATTATTTGGATAATTAGCACGTAGATTGTCGGATAATTGCTTTAAAAACATAAAGGTAAGAAAACAAAAACCTTTTTTTTTTGTTGCGTTTATTGATTATCAAAGTTGTTTGTTGCTATTAACCACTAAAGAAGTTAAATTGTCGATGTATTAACGTACTTCGGTCGACTTTAAAAATGAATGTCTTAGACTGACCCGCTCATAAGTCCAATACACTTTCTCGACTTATGAGCAAGCATATACGGTATGTGTTGTATGTCAGCGTAGTCGAAATATCAAGTTTGATGATGCGCTTTGATGATGAGTCGCTGAAGTTGAAAAAAAACCAAACCAGAAGCAGTCCAGAAGGCTGCTTCTACCTTCATGAATGTGCTCAGCCTTAATCCTGCCCAAACAAAAATCTACAATTCATTTATTGCTCCAAATCATGAGATTGCAAGATTTTGGTGCCGTTTTAGTTTGGTATGTTTTCTCACTTGAACGACTACTCTACAGTGGATTCTGTTTGCCATTTTCTTTTGTTTGTTTGTTTGTTTTTCATCAGTGGGTGTGTCCAAACTTTTAAATTGTACTGTCCTGTTCCGTCAAATGAAGCGTCCACAGTCACATCCATTGGAAATCCAAACAGCTTATTAAATACCATTTTTACTTTTCTGGCCTCAAACAAAGTGACAGGGTTGTGTTGTGTTCAACTGAAGAAAAAACAAAACAAAAAGCAGTTACTTCAGATCTCCAAATATTTACCGCAAAAACAACATCTATGAAAGTAAAAAAGGCCCCGTTTCAAGACTGTTTTAGACTAGTTTGCTGGTTTTAAGAACTCTAGTCAAAAAAATGTTCTTAACCCATTAGTAAAGATATTTTGCTTAAAAGAAGACACTTTTGGACTAGACTTATGGAATATTAGGTTTATTTCGAGAGGAGCTCTTTCTGCAGTGTGTGCTCTTCAGCTGAGATTTTTTGAACATATTCCCTTTAAAACCTTTACTCATCATAGACTGATTTCTCTTATCGATTTAGCGGATGCAAATGCTTGCAGTGCTCACATTAAACGTCTCGCAATATTCTGCTCTGCTTCTTGGCCATCTGGAGGTGGCGTGGGCGAGCTGTTACAGAAACACGTGGGCCGTGGAGAAGGTTCAGCAAAACCAGTTTAAAGCGTCAACCGTCACTTCTGATGACGGTTGACACCGTGAAGTCCCACCAGAGCCAGAATTATCTGAGGCATTAAGTCGTCTCGTCTCCACGTGCACGCAACCTACCAGTCAGCGAGGATCGCTAACCACGCCGGAATCCCACCCCATCAACATCTTCTGGACCTCCAAGTTTTAAAGACTGTGACTCGGGTTTCCCGGTGGATGGAAAGAGCCGAGTATTCGTTTCTTACCGTGGGATTCCTGAAGAACTCGTACTTGGCATAGTTTTTGCGAAAGATGAATCTCGTGTCCCCCTTCAGAGACCAGGTCGCCCGAACCTCCAGTACAACCTCGTGGTCTTCCAGACATCTTTCTGAGTAGACAGAATGGAGGTGTAAAAAAAGAAAAACACACACACACCAGTAATCACACCTCGGCATATAAATACGATACAACTCAACAGTCAGTTTTACCCAGGCCCAGCACAGGATGGTGCTCAAGGAGAGCCCAGTTCTCTTGATCGCTGCAGTGCGCTGTCTGGACCAACATCTGGCACACGTCTCGGGCTGTGGCTCGTTGGGAAACCCACACTGACCTGCTGTGGGTGTCCTCTCCAAACACCTTTATCAGCTGAAGAAAAACTTGAATTATTTACTTCAGTGGACACCAGGAAAACCCCAACTCAAACATGTTCCACTACCAGTAAAAGTCCTCCATTCAAAAATGCTGCTGCAATGAAAGTGAAGCTTTTGGACTTAACGTGTCCAAGTGGTGTTGAAGAAGTGTGAGTGAAACGAGTGGAAGTGCAGCGCATCGGTTCTTCCATATTTATGCGTCATATTTAACCAAGTACCAAGAATAGTCTGTGACAAATGACCTCATGCAAGTTTGTTTTTTGATGTTTTTTAATTTAATTTCCAGTTGATTCTACATCAGACGGAACGACTGAGCTGATTAACACCAGTCTGACAGGGACGCTTTGCAGCCAAGCATGAACGTCTAAGACCATCCCTCCTCATGAGCAGTTCTGGGGAGCGTTTGGCATGTGGCTACTTAGCACAATAATACACGTGCAGATATGTACATCAACAGCCCGCTATTAAACGCTTGTTCTCAGGTACACAAAAAGCTCTCTCACAATTGTTGACCCTTTTTTCAGACGGCACAAACGCAGTTCCACCTCTATGTTTTCATGCCACGGTTGGATGAACGTCTGACTCACGTATCTGTGCTTTCATTGAACTTGCACTTTCAGTTTTTCTTTATTGCAGTGATATGAACAACTGATCGGAACAATATCTGCAGACTTTTCACCGGGGAGCAGGACATCCAGTACACATTTCTCCTGTGCTAGTTGCTTCTGCGCTCCATTTTCTAATTCCAGTATTTTTCAGCATACCAACCATTAGTTGCATTTTCCTGGTGTACCGAAGTATGAGCAGCTTAAGTTGCCCTGAACACCTGTAAGTTGGTTATTTATGGCATTACTCATATTAGGCTGAAGATCACTGTCACTGGGGTTATCTTTTGAATCTTTCTTTTTAGTTGTTCAAGCTGTAATTCTTTGAAGTTCAGAAAAAGAGAAAACGTCAAAGAACTTTTCATTTTCATTTATTTTCCCTGAATGCAAAATTATCACAGGCTCCCAGGAAATAGTCAACCACATCTCTTCAGGGAAAAACTCTGTTACTGGGCCAATTCTGTGATATACATGAAATATAGTGCAACAGATGCTTAAATGTTTCAACACTGGGACACAAACAAGTAGTTGAGTTAAAACTCCATCTCTCATTTTTTTATTCATACTTCAGCTCAGTCAGGATCAGGGTGTTGGACCTGTCAAAACCAACAGTGAGGTATTCTTCCCATCGATCCTACACAAAACAGAATCTCAAATCTGTCTAAGTCAGTTCTGCAAGTCTTGAAAATGACAAAGCTCCCTTCTTCCTCTCATACAAGAACCTGTTCCTCATCAGTCTCTGCACAGATCAGCTGGAGAGACAGCTGTGCGTGTGCACGGGAGGTTAACTGAGTGCAGGTTATTCAACGGTCAAAGCGTTTCTGTCTGACGGTGTCTGCATCCAGCGACACGTTTTTAAGTAAAAACCTGTCTGACCAGAAACCTGCAGCTGTCAATCATTAGGTCCAAACTGGTTGGGCGAGTGTCGGCGTCACTCAGGAGAAATAATGGCTACGTATCGACCATGGAGGATTATGGGGCAGGAACATTCTTTGAGTGGAAACCTCTCAGCCCACTTTGACTCACTTGACTTTGTCTGAACAAAGTCAGTTTCAGTGCTCAAGAGACAAAGGTAACAATGCGTGACAAGGAGAGAGATTAGATCTCACTTTTACAACGTCTGACACTGACAGAGGCCGATGACACTGAGTAACTCCGATTTTATTTTCCAGTCCCCGCTGAACTGGTTTCACCGCTGCTCTACACACAAACACACAAATGAACTCCTACATTCGACATTTCTTCATCTCGCTGTCCAGACATTACACACGGATGTCTGCCCTCCATTCAGACACAGCGATGTCCAGCGCCGGTGAGAAGGCCCGGCTCTCAGGTCCGACTTGTGCATGTCAGTCAAACGCTTGTACAACAAACTGGGAACCTTTTCTTTTAAGATGCAACCACAAACTGGACCCCAAAAACTTGTACTGCCCAAAATATCACTAGAAGTGGGATTAAAGTTGATCCTTAAATGCATCGAGATGTTTACATTAAACTGATTCACAAGCATCAAAACCTGCTAAACACAAAAGGACAAAGACACGAAACGGCTGAGAGAGAACTCTGACTGGCACCCTTGGAAAGGAGACCTGAACAAAATATCCATGCTGACTCAAACTTCAAAAAATAATAAATCAACATTTGGAAACACAATGCACAATAAACGTCATTCCAGATAAGAGTCAGCTCCTGCCAGCGAGACGACTGTTGAGACATGCCACAGCTGTGACCCAATGCAGACGGGCTTTAGTGTCGTGTTGCGCAAAGCTGAGATACAACATCCAACATTCATGGGACTAACTCGGAGATTTTTCGATGAGACGGGAATTCACAGAGTCAGAAACAAAACTAAAAGTGAAATTATGCAGTAGATGATAAAAAAAGAGGGTAGGGGAACTCTTATCAGGTGACAAGTGGACATCATTTGCTACATAATTTGGTGTCATTATGTTTTGGTAATATTCCTCTTGAGACATTTGTTTTTATTTAAAAGGATTGTGTTTCTTATAGAATAGAAGGATGTTGGTTTGAAGTGAGTCCGAACATGTCTGTATTTACTACTTGTAAGTTCTCTTATGCAGATACATGAATGTTTTGTTTTTTGTTTTTTTTTCTCCTATTATATCATCATCAGAGGGTGAATATTCCTCTTCAGAATCTGAGCCAGCGATAGCGAGACCGGAGACCCCCCGCCCCAATCAACACCCCCACCGTCCAGCGGGGTAGGCAGGCGCGCCACCCCCCCCACCCCCACCCCCCACCCCACTGGCGGGAGGCCGAGAGGAGGAGCCAGACCCGAAGGACGGAATCCAGGGGGCGCTCCACATCAG